>JBBPLL010000052.1:0-89826 GCA_038089755.1 Leccinellum rugosiceps | reverse complement strand
GAGATCAATGTGGTAAACGAAGGGAAGAATAAAAAGACGGGGCAGTCATAGGACAGGACCGATGATCCAAGAGACAATATGATAAAGTAAAAAGAAGGTGTCAGCATCCAAAACGAATCACGTTCCTCGGACGGGTAACCTTGGTAATTGCTAATGCTTAATAGATCCAATGCATAGGTCCATTTCTACATGTCCATCCCTGGCTCCAGGAAAGAAAGAAAAAGGCTCACAAGAAACGCGGCGCCTTCAGGAGTGACTCAACAACACCTGGTCAATCGCACCATTGATCGTCGCCTTCCGCGCCATAAGGTCCATCCCGTATTGTTCCTCCAACTGAGGCTTCACTGCCCGTTCCTTTGACACGGAGTACCGTTGGCGACGGATTCGTTCACTTCATCTTGCGTTAGCTGTAGGCAGCTTGTAGTAAAGTAGTTATTTGTACATGCAATAATTCGCGCCACGTCTACGATATCGCGCGGGCGCGCACTTTACTATTAAATCGCGCACGCGCAAGCAAAAAAAAAACGCGCAGATCTCAAAGTCTCATGATTTTCGCGCAAGAAAATAATTTTATTTTAGCGCGCTGGGGTTAAAAACGCGCGGGATTAATTGTGCAGATATCCCGCCATAGGCGCATGTTATCGGATCCCGTACAATGACTACATATTAGCATTCGGTTCGATCACATTCCACGATTTGGGGAGTCACATCTACTAACCGATCAGGGCATATTCTATATTCTATATTCAAACCTTCCAAAACTAGTATTGCTGCCGCTCAAACTCGGTTGCAAGCTTCCATTCCAGCCCGTTGCAGAGCGATGGAGCGCCTTCCAAAATTAGAGACGTTCGGAGTTTAAATCTGGGAAGAAGCTCTCAGCAAGTACGGCACGCAGTTTGTCATTAATGTTTGCCGCGTGGTCTCTTCAAGCCTGCTACGCTCGTGCCCTACAATCGTCGGCGCGCAATTCCCAACGATGTCAAGCAGATGGTTGTAAAGATGTCCCAGCAAGAAGAAGTTTCACTTACACAATCTCAAATCTGCTCACTCACTGGGGTTCCAGAATCCACTCAGCGCCGGATCAATGCCTTGTACAAGCGCACTGGTGAAGTTGAAGTCCCTGCAACTGAATGTGGAAGAAGATGTGCTTTGCATTCTCTTGATGTCATGGTAAGTATATTATTTTCCTGGTTGCTTTTTCTCAAAACCGCTTCAGTTTCTAGAAGGCCTGGTGGAAAGACGACCTGACATTTTACTTGAAGAGATGCAGGTTGCCCTCTACGAAGTATACCCCCAGCACAGTCTAACTGATGGAATGTCACGGAACACAGCTCAAAATTCCCCTAATACAATTCTCTTTCATCGAGACCAAGTGTACCAATGGTACCGTGACTTACAGTACAACGAACTACAGCACCTACCAAATTGGGATATTTCAGTCGGAGATGTGGATTCAAAGTCCTCTTTACACCTTTAAGGCTTTAACAGAGCTCGCCGCGTTGTCGGCGTCAGAGATCAGAGATGTAGATTCGAACGAAATTTCCATTGGAATTGCGCTCAAGTTCCCCGTTAGATCACGCAGCACGACTCATCGTGGACTCAAACTTCCCAGTGGCTTCCGCGAGGAGCCAATTATGCAGTCAGTGGCAGCACTGCGTTTGCCATTTGTTTAGTACCATCAGTGCATACAACCGGAAACAAAAGAGAGCGTACGTAGAACACCATCCCAAGCACCCGCAAGCGCCACCTATGAATGTCATCCTTTGTGATCCGGTTGACGCCGATAGAGATAGGTTCGTTTTGCTCGCCACGCCATGCAACCATCGGTCAGGTTTGAATATGTGTGCACCCTCGCCCCACTGGCGGGGTTCTGTATCGCCGTTGGGGCCTCGGCCTGAGCCAGTCGAGACTTTCGAGCAATAGAATACAAACACGGGGAAGATCGCCAATGGATTGTAAATCGCAATTGAAACTACTATCTGCGTCGCTTTCGGAGCAACGACCTCATCGATGATTTCGCCCGTGTTCGTAGTGCCTAGCGAAAGAATATCTCTACGTGCCGTACGTTTCGACAGGTTGTACCGAAATGCGACTCATTGCTGTTGTGTTAGGTCAGCATCTGGCCGAGCGGTCGGGTTCCTCCAGATCTTGGAGCATATGCGCAAGCGCCCCTTACTTCATTGCCATCCCAGACACGTTTTATTCGCCACACGACATGCCTTTTGATCACGAGATTCGTTCGTTCCGTTCTTGATTGTGGGGGATGTCCAGGCGATTTTCTTTGGGTCGGTCGCAATGCAGTGCCGCAGCCGAACTTGGATACGTTCAAAACCACGAAGTCGTTGTGCCAGTGGAAAGGTGAGTGGTGTTGCACTTGACTAATGATATCTTGAGTGTATGCTCACTCAATCATCCACTTTCACTCGCACAGATGATATTTCTAGTTCCCGAGAACTCGTTTTCACAACGTGTCAATATTGCCATCGTCTAATCGACTCACGAAATGCAAAGGGGCCAGGGTGCATGACCCGCATCGAGATCTTTATGTTGTCAAGGAAGATGGCGAACCACCATTGCGAGTGTGGGGTACTCGTGTGTTCTCTCATATGGTGGGTAACAAGACCAAGGGAGCATGGTGGAAATCGGTTCCAATGGATCCTGTGGCAAGGCTGCCCACAACGGGTTAGGAGTCTGCTGACATGTGTTCGTTCTGGGATGAATGGAAGGAAGTGCTTGGAGCCGAGTTTGAGCGGCAGCAGTCTTGTCGGAAGGTTTGAATGTGGGAAGTTCCCGGCCTGGTCATGGTGAACCGAGTCACTGAGTAACGTTGCGGCCTTCGAACTCCTATTCAAACCCAAAATCTTGGAATGCAATCAAACCGAATATGCCACATACGGATCTGATAATACGGGGTTATATGCGCCTAGCTACGGGTTTGTCTGAGACTCTCGGTCGCTTGCTGTTACCCTCGTAATGCGTATGTATACTGGCGGCCCATCAGGAAATTGGTGAAGTGATGATATACCTAGATATACCCTTGAATAACTGAGCAAAATTTCAACTATCTGGCTGTTATCTACATGTAAAATACATCAACTCTAGCTAATTTAATTTGTGTTGTCACAAGGCACACTGATTTCCTGATGCGCCCGTATCCCTCGTGGTCCGTGCTTCTCGAAACTAAATAGGTCCGAGCCGAACAAGTATTGAACTCCACCGAAGTAACGGAGACTAGCAGCTGTAAGTCGCAATCGAAACCACTCCGAGTCCCCATGACCCTCACGGTGCCACCTTCCTACGCGCCCTGCCCCTGCCCTTGTTGCCCCCCGTCCTCCACTGCTCACCATCGCTTGTAACAAGTCTGGGGCTAGTAAGCAAGACAGCTCTAACTTAGACAAGTAGTATTCCATCCACAACATCATACATTATGCCCGCTTGATCCATGCGTCATGCCGTACCACCAATTCCCTCACGATGTCCTCCTCGATCTCCTTGTGAGATGCAGACGGCGACGAATCTATCTCGATCCACCTCTCCTCGTATTCAAGACCATCAGCGCCAGGTTTCCCCTCGCTCGATGTTGACCTTGGAGACACCAACACCACACGATGTTTCCGGTGATGCAGGTCGTTTCCGATGACAACCTGGTGACCGTAACGCTCGAGCGCATGACGCGCTTTGGGTATGAGTAGCGCTGGGTCGGTTTCGAGCTGATCGTTCAATGTTGTAAGCAACCAATGCGATCCGTTGTCGCTACGCGCACCTTGAAAGATACCACGAAACCACTGGGAACCCACTCGGACACGAGCGGTTTGAGGATCTTGGGGACCTGATCCATTTCTATGTGCAAACTGCCCTTTCCCGACTGAATCTTGTGTTCAGACTTGAACACAGGTGTTCGTTCAGTGACCGATAAACCGAGCGAACCATCAAGCTGACCATTTTTTGCCTGGGTAAGAAAAAGTCGCTGACGGCGGCGGCGAGATAATACATGGCCGTTGGTCCCAGCTTTTTCATTTCTTTACTTATCGCACGTAACAAGTAGAGGTAGTCGTTCACCGTGACGAAGGTCACCGTATGTAGAGTTCCCTCCGCTTGCACGGCCTTGTAGGTGCGCAGGACTGACAACAAGGCTACACGTTCCGACGTCTTCACGGTGATGTGCGGCTGGGCGGGGCTTGGAGAAGGATCGTTCGAATACGGGTACGCAGAATCAATCGTGGAGGAAGATGGTAAGGCAGCGTCTATCTCGAGGAAATCAAGGAAAGGGTGAGTCGAATGGGAATAGTTCCTGCTAAATGGCTGAAGACTGAATTGCCGATGCATGAAGATCACTGCATATCCTTGTTTCAAAAAGTATTCAGCGGACGTTGCGCCTCGGGTTCCTAAAGATAAGAAGCATGGATCCATCCGTAACGTAACAGATTGATATAACATACCGGCACTGAAGTTATCGAGAAATCGTACACTAGATTGAAATAAGTAGCGATCATGTCTTCATCCGAAGTTCGGACTCACACGTTGAGCTCCAATGGAACGGTTGTACCCCCACTCTACTCAGACTGTAAGATCGGTACATAGATCTGAGCAAGCGGAGGCCAATTCACCGTCACGAGTACAACTTTCCTCCCTTTCTCGACCTGCTTATTGATGAATTTGGATACGCCTTGAATATCAACTTGGAGTGTGCTTGGTCCTGGCTGTGTTGCAAAGTAAGACTCTGCGGAGAACGTCGTGGCATCAGAGCGGGTTGTGTCTGGCATTCTTGCACTTTCGAACGCAAACAGCAAACTTGAGGGCTAGCACAGCCACTGGATGTCCACTTCCGATTCCGAACTTCCGAACCCCTTTCTTCCTTTACCTCTAGGGTAGAACATAATCAAATTCGCGTACTCTACACAACAACCTGAAGAATATGTCATCCCATTTCACATTTTGAGTGATAAATAATGGAGCGACACTTGGTGGTAGCTTACGCCACGCCTATTAAATCGCAACGATCTACAAAAAAAGGAAAAGAGAAACGAGCAGAATGTCTATCAAGCGTCCATAGTCACTTCAAGGCACGTCAAAGAAAGAGGGTAATATAAAAATGATGGAGGACGAGGATCAACCGGTCGTAGCGATTAGCATAAACGCAGGACGAAGCGAAAACAAAGTAAACCCGATCCCAAGTGAAACGACATGTGACTGGAGTTCACATGATGACACAATCTTTCGATTCGGCCTTGGCGCTTGTAATACCCATCTCAGCAAACGTTGTTGGGCCCTTGGGGCGCGGAGGTGGCGGTCGAGCATACTCCCCATCCGTGTCTTGGGGGCCACTCTGAGGAGGAGTAGGAGTGGGCATACTTCCCGTGCGCTGTGCAGGCGGGCGTCCCGCAGGTCGTGCATAACTCGGGCCTTCTGCTCTGGGCGGTGAGTTCCCGCCAGAGTTGGATCCGGGATCGACTAGTGTGTAGCGATGCTGGTTGGGGAATTGTCGGTGAGGTGGTCCTTGAGACCCTGGAGCACGAGGAGTACCGACGCCTTGTTGCGCTGGGGGACTTGTCGGTTGTGGTGATTGCTCTGTGACAGGAGGAAGGGCCGCTGGGGATGCAGGCCCAGTTCCCTGTACAGGATGACGTGCAATCGAGTTCTTCCTGATGTGTTCGACCACCTGTCGGCCATCCTCCATCGACGATCTTGGGACACCACTTTCGCGCTCCGAACGTTGTTTGGCCTGCGTACGTTTGCGAACCAGCTTGACTTCTGTAATGTCATCATGCTCCTGTCTTGACAGCGATTGCGGAGAAGGCTGGGACAGGGCAGCGAGACGATCAATAGCATCAGTGTTGCCATGATCGGAAGCCTACCATTGGGATCAGTCGCATCTGCAAACCACTAGTACATTCCCTATGCTTGACTCACCAACCGGTACCACTTCTGGGCTGCTTCGATGTCCTTGGGGCCGCCGACGCCGACTTCCTTGTAGTAGCCCATTGCAAATTCTGCGCTTGGCAGACCTTTCCTAGCGGCTTTCTCCGCAAATGTAAACGCGAGGTTCTCGTCTTTTTCAAAGGCACCTTCGGCACCACACAAGAACCACTTGCTGAGCGCCATGTCTGCCTCTACCTCGCCTTGTTGACTCGCGAGGGAGTAATACTGGACGCTGAGGAGAGCATCGAACGGGAAAGGTGGGAGGGCAAATTCATACGCATGCCCAAGCTTGTACTGAGCAGGCGCAAAATGCAGGAATGCAGCTCGTTCCAAGTGAAGTCGCGCTTCTTGTTGCACCGAAGAATGTGGTGGGATGAGTGGCGTAAACAGATGAGGGGGAACTGTGACGTGCGAGAATTCCCCAAGAAGAAGCAGACCATACACGTATGCTGGCTGAGGAACCTGTACAGAGGCCAGGGTCGCAGCACGCTGAAGCAAGGGCAGTCCAACCTCAGGCTGGGCAGGGAGACCAAGTTGGCCCATTAAGTGTGCCATCCCCATTCGCTATCACACGTGCGTGAACAAGTTAGGTACAACGACGTGATTGGAGGTGAAGAAGGCACTAACGTAAACGCAACTCTCGACGTTGAGTTTGACACCACGTTCAAAGCAATCGCGGGCATGGGTTGCATCATTGAAATTTTCATAATCACGGCCAAGTCGGAACCAAGCTTGGGCATACCCTGCTCGTGCAGCTTGTTCAAAGTCGCGGAAGGCAACACGGGGATTGTGTTGGACATGATCTGGGTACGATCCTGACGCGGAAAAGGTGGCTCGAAGATAGATCGCCTCTGCAGCAAATACTGGGAATGCGGCGGGGTATTGCGCAGACGCGATTTGAAGGACCAACGGGACTGCGGCTTGTACGAGACGCAAGAGTTGTGGATCCTGAATGACGGCAGGTCCGACAGGTGGGGTATCTTCACTCGAAGAATCCTGCTGCGCACGGTCGACGAGCATGAGGACGTCTCGGGCCCAGCTGATTTTCAAAGCAGGATCATGGTTGGGCTGCTGGATAGATGGGAGGGCGGTCGCTAATGACTGGATTGTCGGCAGAGGGGCAGTTAGGGATGGTACCCCGTTCTGTCGCGGTGGGGAGGCAGTTTGCGGAGGGGGGTATGATGGATGAACTGAGCTGGACCTCGGGGGCATCTGTGGCTGCTGGGGTGGGAGACTGTAGTTCTGTGGTGTTGGAACAGAAGCTCTATGATGGGGGGGCGGTGCTTGGAACTGCGGTTGGTGAGGACCTTGTGGATAGGAATGATGCGGGGGTCGTGGTGAGACAGGAAGTGGAATCGCGGCAGGTGAATTTGCCTGGTAAGAGCCCCAAGGGTTCTGGTTTGGAGGTGGGTGGACTGAAAGGCGATGAGCAGGAGGAGGAGCAGCAAAACCACCTGGATTGTAGGTGTTGGGATACTGTTGTGGAGGCGGGGGTCTGGGAGAGTGTGTGTGGTAGGGGTCGTGGTATGAAGGTTGCTGAAAAGCGGCCTGGTTGTCTAACGTCCTTGCCATCTGTTTGTACATGTAATATAAAAAATAGAGTAATCAGCAACACACGAGGAAGGCGGTGACACCATGCACGCGGCGTACATTGGCAGGCAGGCTTGGATCGAGACGGTGAGGACGAGGAGCGGGGAGGGGTGTGTTGGGGTGAGGTGGGGGTGACTGGGTGATGTATGACTGGGGAGGGAGAGGAGGGAGAGGAGGCAGCTGGTCTAGATGAACGTAACCATCAGCATATCCTGCAGGGGGGGGAGGCACAGGAGGCCCGGTCATTTCTCCGTCCCTGTCGAACGTGTTTCGATTCGATTCCGTCCCCTTCTCTTTCTAGAACCCTAAAGGCCTAAATCTTCAATCAAGTTCACAAGATGAGCGTGGTTGTACAAGACGGAAGAGCGCACGTCGCTGTCATGATATTTCGTTCCTGCCAGCCATCCACAACGTCGTCTGAGCACCGCTCATTTGGTTGTCCCACGCCCCGTGTGCCTGCGCCGCTCACTGCGGCCCTACTACACATCCTACTACCCGAGACTCCTGGCATCGCCGACCTGCGTTGCACAACCAAGCGAGATGCCATTCCTCTCTCCATCCGAATCGGTACAATCACCTCCGACTTTCTCATATTCGCGACCGATCTGGATATCCGACAGGCGCTGCAGAGTGACATGTGCTCCGCTGATTCGCATACTTGATTATCGATGCTGAGCGGGAGACAAGACCGCCTAGAATTTCCCAGATCAAGTTCCCCGCTTCGAATTATCCCTTCTGAACCGAAGAACCAGGGTCAACTACACGATGCACGGAACTTGTTTCACCGCGTGCGCTCGGAAAAGCTGGTCGCATCCAATCGATCTTTGTGGATACAGGAATCATCCACATGGAAACTCATACAGGAACACGTAATTGGAAACCTTGATCAAATCGGCCAACCCGGCGTTGGCGCGGAAGCTTCGCCGAGACAAACGTGTTTGCCGTCTATTACCTACTTGAATGAAAAACAGCCTTCCTTCATACGTTTTTTTTTACATGTAACACCAACAGCGCTCGGGAATGGGGCAATGCTCCACGAAACGACTGTGCACAGTCGCAGTTACAGATCATCTTCGGTTGACGGACTTTGAAGTCGGAGACAAATTTTGCAAAATCAATTCAAGTAACTTGAATTCCGACTGTGGTTTGCCAAAAAAAAAAAGGTGATTTCATCCAACTCTACAAAGCCAAAGGTATATATCACCGAATTGCGTTTTGATAAGTAGGAGAGACAAGGGATATCCATGACATAACCGTGATCGTCCGAACTAGTGTAAAAAAGATAACAGCAATGGTAGAATACAATAACTGAAAATGGCGTTTCATCCATGCCACCCTGGCTCATAGCGAATGCGGGATCAAGAAAAAGGTGTGTTCCTAGGCTCTTGCTACGGACTGCCTTCTCCCATGGTCAAGAACGACGTTGCTGGTGGTGGTTGCGAAATGACCTCTTGGTATATCAGTTCTGGTAAATCAAGGTCAACAATAATGAATAAGATGGTACAAATGCCAACCTTTCAGCTGTTCCTTTGACAATGCCTCTCCATTATCAAAGTCAAAAAATGATGGATCAATGGGATCTGCGACAGGCTCGTCGTCTACGTCATGGTAAGGCTATCTCGAATAATACAGGTGGTAAGGGGCTGGAACGTTTAGCGGGCAGACATACGCACCTCAAAGTACGGGTGCTGAAGAGCCTCGCCGGCCGTTATACGTCTCTTTGGGCTGAATGTCAGACATTTTTCCAAAAAGTCAATCGCCTAGATGGAGGATACCCGCAACAATATTCAGTGATCAACCATGCAAGTATCAATCGGAGGCTAACCAGTTCGTTAGTTCCGAGGAACATGATCTTGAGATCCCTCCCTTTCCTAAATGGAAGGGCACGGATATACTCGCGAGATCTGGGAGATGAGATCGCGTAAAAGTCGTCGATGGAAGGGGTTCCAAGGACGTCCAGGATGAGGGAGAGCTGGTCGTGGTCTTTGGATGAAAGTGAGTGCACATACGCGCAGAATTCGTGGAGATATAATAGGACAACAAATAACACTCACAATCACGTCCAGGGAACAGGGGTGCACCGCTGAGCATTTCTGCTAACACGCAGCCTACACTCCACATGTCTATCGCGCGCGTATATTCCTTAAAAGTCAGCATTACCTCCGGTGCGCGATACCACCTTTCTGGGCGTCAGACACGAGACTAGGACAATGAGAAATGGCGCACCGCGTTGCAACATATTCGGTCATAAATGTGCTGCTGTCGTTGGCGACGTTTGGAGGGGGTCGTGCTGATCGTGCGAGACCAAAGTCACAAAGCTGGCACGTGGAGGAATGAAAAGACGCTGCCGATTGTTGGAGTGTGCTTACTTTGAGATCACAGTTGGCGTTGAGGAGCAAGTTGGAGGGTTTCAGGTCACGGTGAAGAACATCTGCGGAATGGAGTGCCTTCAATGCCCGGAGGGTCTGCTAGATAGTGAGGGCATCGTTTCGGTCGCAATTGGAGCAATGCCTCTTACCTGGTAGATGAAATATTGACAGTGATCATCACTCAATCTCTGAGTTCTGATGACGCGATGCAAGTCTGTCTCCATCAGCTCCTGTACAAGATATACGTCTTTGAACAGCTCAAAGCTAGGAGGCTGAAGGATATCGAGAATGGAGATGATGTTCTCGTGACGAAAGTGCCGGAGAAGCTTGATCTCGCGAAGAGTGCGTAGACAAAACATGGAGTGGTCGAACGGCGTGATACGCTTGATAGCGACCTTTCTCTGAGATGACTGATGTACGGCAGAGCTAGAGGAACGCAGGGGACATCAGAAACGGGGCGGATGCGAGGCGAGGAAGCGCTGACCAGACGATGCCATATGCACCTTCTCCAATCACCTCGAGCACGCGGTACGTGGCATCTACGGTGAAGGTCTCGAGCCGGTGGTCGGTGGCCATGAGGTCGTCTGCGTCGATGATGATGGCTGTCGAACGTTGACGGCAGTGCCGCCAGTCGGACTTCGGAAGTCAGAGAGCCCCCGCCGTGATCGCGGTCGGCGTTGGCCATTACGATGGTTCTCATCGACCTGCGCAGCTTTGAAGTGTATGCGTAGCCTCGCTTGATCCTACCTGCAAGCAGCGGCTGCAACGGACACTGGTCCGCGGAGCATCGCGTACTCGGAGCCGCAGCCCTGGGTCACTAGTATTATATATTATAGAACACACCCATCAACTCGGCACCGACGGTCTCCATCCGTCCCAGTCCCATCCCCATGTCCAGCCCGCATCCTCCATCACTCACAGACCCCGTGCTCAAGCCCCTCGACACGTCCTTGAGCACCCTCCAGTCCCAGTTCGCTGCGTTCCAGGAGGACCTCGGTGGCGTCAAATCTGATGTTGGTGATGTCCTCTTCCAGCTCGATGCTCTGCGCAAAGTACAGAACATGACATACATGGCTGTTTCCCGGTTGGAGGACGTGATCGGTGTCCCCGTCGATGCGAAATCTAAGGCACGCGCAAGGCGGCGACGCGTTGGTGGCGTGACCGCAGGTAGCCCCGACCCTCAAAATACCCTGGAAAAGACGCTCCTTCAGAGCCTGGCCTCGACCCAGTCTACGGTCGATGAACTACTCGCTCACGAAAGTCGCGCATCCTTCTCTCGTGAGTGTTCTCTGCTGTGTTCAAATCCAAATCATCTCTCTGATTTATCCCTGATGCATCACACGGCAGAAACCTCGCCATCACCCATGCCCGGTCAGGAACCCTGCCAAGCATCATCCTCATCCATATCCATCATAAATACACCTCAACACCCACCAGAATTGCAGTCAACACAACCTGCGCCTACAAACGTGCATTCGAAAGGTATGTATGCACGTTTTTTGCGGCCCATCTCCTTGTATGCGCGCATATAGTCGTTCTGTTGGCTTTATTTCTTTTCTTGCCTCAAGCGTGACATATGCGACTAACTATTCGAATGCATACAGAACATGTTGGCATGTCGACCCAAGCACGCCTGTCGTTACCTGAAACTGGACCTTCGTATCCTCTTCCTCAAACCTGGGGATACGTCCCCTGGTTTAATCCTGTCTACTGGAACTACAGCCCGTGTAAACATCCACCCCTTTTGGTGAACTACTTTCGAACTCACATTACTATCTTATAGCAACGCCAGGTATATCCAGTGAGTTTATCTTACGTGTCAATTCTACGCTTAGCATATATGAGTGTGGCTGGAGATCAGCTTATCGCCTTCTTTTGAAGCTATTTTCGCATTTTCTTTTCATCTCGATCACCTCAATTAGGCGATTGCTAACCTAGCTAATGCAGTGCGGCCGACCGCGTACACCCCAGAATATTTGGCTCAATTCTTACGTGACACCCACCACCCTGGAATACAGAACATTGTAATTCATGAGCATGCACCTCGAGGTGATCTTCGCGGTTCGACGACCCAGTACAGTCAGATATCCCCACCCACGATTTCCGTCCTGCCTGCATCTTCCAGTCCTTTACCCACTCCAGTCATACCTCCAGCTCGCGGCGGTCTCCTTTCGATGAAAGAGTCCTCGTCCTCAACAAGCAGCTCGGTTCAAGGTTTGCCATCTCAGCCACGGCCTCTCGCTGCTGAGGCTACATGTTCGTCAGTGACATTAGCCAGCACGGTGCCGTGTGTTGACTCACGGCCGTCCTCTTCGTCCCTGAGCTCTCTGAGTAGTATTGGCGACACTCCAATGTCATTTTCTGGTGTTTCGAAGCCTGAAGAGCCCTTAAGCCGTGTTGTACAACCCCAAAATGTGCTAAGTGAGGGTGCTGAAATGACCTTCAGTGAGGATGGCGGCGAGATCTCGGCTACAGGTGGGATAAGACGCTTTCTAAACTCATATCTACTAGTTCTCAATCTTTTCCAATCGTAGCTGAAAATGATGCATTAACCTTGTGTCCTCCCACTCCGCAATCGGAAATGTCTACAGATGACCAAAGATCCCGGATCGCTGGTTGTTTGAGCAGCGACACCGTAGTCCCTCAGACGATCTCACGTTTCACCCACACACAAGACTTTCCCGCCATTCCTACACGGACATTGGAATCATCGGTAGGAGATCGAGGTCCGAGCCGAGAGTCAGCTATGCAAGGCCCTGAGGATTCTCCCCCGACCCCTCAATTATCATCATCTTTTCCCTTGGTTATGGGCTCGCTTTTGAAGGAAGGCAATAACGACGCAAGCAGATGGGTTGGGGCTCATAAAGCGATAGAACAGCATCCGGATTCCACGGTTGATGCGAGATTCAGAGTCGTTTGTGGAGACGATGCCGTTGACGGACTCAATGCAAATGCTTTGACGAACGACGCGAGTTCGAGACCTGGAAGGAGCGAGGAGCTCCCCCAAAATTCCGCTGTTGGGATGAGCTCTGGAATGTTTGCTTCCCCCGTTACAGTGGATGCTGACAAGGATAACGATGCAAGGCTGGGTTTGCAAACCGACCGGGCGGGTTTCACTTCTGTAACGGGCTCGGGAATACCTGTCGCAACGATCGGGCGTGGACCTCAGTCCATCACTGCGTCCATGTGCGATCCATCTCAAGTCGCGACTGGAGACGTCGATTTACCCATTACACCTACGTCTTTAGCGGGCAACGAGTCATCTGAGCACCGCCCCGGTACCAATGGCATTGGTCCTACGTTTTACCCAATGGACTCTACATCCCCATCGCAGCTTCCTTTCTTCCTGCCTTCGGCGACAACATCACGATACGCAACACCCCCTGGTTCTCCCGATCCTCGCTTTACACAGGATGAGGAAGAGGTGTGGAGTGCTCTTATTGGCACATCTGAAATGTCAACACCCGTGTCAGACGATACGGCCCTGATGCTCTCGCAACCACCCACTCGCCTCTCGTCCGTTCGTCCTCATACCCCACAGCAAAATCCTACATTGGCATCGACATATGCAGGAGTCCCAGGTGTTGACTATACATCTTCCACATCAGTACCCGAGTTGCTCGCTGTCGTCCCGTCGATGTTACACGACGCTCCTTATGGATTCGAATCGCAGAGTGGATCTCTTTCTCCGCTTACACCGCTCAATGACTCGGACGTAGATGAGCCCGTGGCCCCACAAGCTAACAAGGAACCAAGTACCAGCACTCCCACAGGCGAAGTCACCGGAGCTCGTGAAAGCAGTTATGAGCAGCGCCGCTCTGAACCCTACCGCGCTAGATCGCGGTTGTCGGGGGGTCCCAACGCTTCGTTGAACGAACTTGCTGTGCTCGCGAGGCGGAAACCGCTCAAGATCCACATAGTAGTTCCAGAGTCATTCCGCAATTTGAAAAGGAAGTGGGATTCTGTCGATAGAGAAACGACGGAGATCGAACGAGAGAGCTGTGCGGATGTGACAGCTATGCCTGTGGAGGAAGTTTCGCGGAAGGAGCAGGCGGAATCGGTACGTCGACCCTTACGCACTCCATGTCATGATATAGCGCTGATGCAAGGTTTGTAGGCCTCGGGGAGTGTTCCGCCTGGTGATATGGGAGAGGGGACATCTACATCGATTATGGCAACTCAACGCATACTGGAAAGCTCCCTAAGCAATGGCCTCGTAGATACAGGAAACGAGCTTCCGAAATCGCCCGTGCCTCGCAAGAAAAAGAAAAAACGAGGCGGACACCTCGGCACGAATGTCCATGAAACACTCCCGATCTCTGAAGATCAACAGAAAATCGAACGTACACCAGAATCAAGACAGAGGTCACAGGAAATGTTCCACTTTCGGCGGGGCCAGATCGTGGCC
Organism: Leccinellum rugosiceps; assembly: GCA_038089755.1. Classification (NCBI taxonomy): domain Eukaryota; kingdom Fungi; phylum Basidiomycota; class Agaricomycetes; order Boletales; family Boletaceae; genus Leccinellum; species Leccinellum rugosiceps. The sequence continues at coordinate 75,540 of JBBPLL010000052.1, read as the reverse complement.
GTTGACTGGGGACTGCCAGTGGAAGACAAGGCTGAAGTTCAGCCACAACCTCAAGTGCCTGTGACACCACCCGTATCAGAGCCCCCTGCTCGCAACGACAAGGTTGGCCACGACTTGCAGACACCTACTCAAACGTGCCACGATAATCAGGTGATGAAAACACCATCGTCATCCTCCGTGAATTTGCCTCTTCTAAATCTGCCTGGTGCGTCGACTGTCGAGTCTTCCCCTTTACAGCAAGACGAATGCGGGGGAACGTGGCCCGAGCTCCCAGGTCTGTTTCAAAGCCAGTGGCATATGCAGGTAGTTTTTTCTTCCCTACAGTTAATTCGAGTGGGATCTGAATCACGCTTGTTGTATAGTTCATACAGTGTGACGTGTAAGTACCCGGTGGGAAGGTACCGCGCGACTGACTGACTTGAATTCGATGTACGCAGCTGCGACAAGTGGTTCCACTATGGGTGTGCAGCGATCGAGTCCGGGGATCGAAGACTTGAACCCGAAGCCTCGTTCATATGCCCACCATGCTGGTGAGTTATATAATATAGATGTTTTGGAGTGCAATTATTGAATGGATCATTGGTCTGTCAGTACTGAAAGTAAGCTGCACAAGGCAGTATGTACTACTCTATTGCATGAATTAACCCGTTGTCAAAGGTGCCGGATGCCAGACCCCTTTGGATCGTGAGAATACATGTGCACGTCCCGACTGCCCTGAGCCACATACTACTGGAGACTCGGGACATTTCTTCGTAGAAAAGCTTGTTGGTCTGAAGAGGGTCGAGGGCTATTTCTACATGTGGCTAGCAAAGTGGGAGGGGTAAGCAACTGGCCTTATATTTCTGCGCCAGCATTGCTGAGCGTGGTTTAATAGCTACCCAATGTCCGAGGCAACCTGGATCCCCAAGGAAAATTTGGATGGGGACGGAACCAAACTATGCAATTCCTTCCTTGACGATGCCAAGCGGGAAGGTGCTGATCTCTCTCGAAATTTGGTGCTCCTTAAAGAAGCTGTTGAGGCTGGCTGGGGAGATGTAATGAACAGGTTTTAGACGACCAGATTCCAAGCTTGGCCTTCCCTCTCTTCATGTTGCAGCATCACTGGGTTTCCATCCTTGCTTCGTGATTTCAGTTTCTTTTCTTGCTTATCATGTCCGCATTTTGGTCGTTTTCCATGCTTTCTTGTTTTGGATCTGCTTTCGTGTACCCTCATGCTGTAATGACTATTTGAACTGAACAGTATCAATCACATTTTCCAATCTATTAGTCCGTATAGTTTCCTAGGAGGGAGAATGTGCAAGACTTTTTTTAGTTCCGTGGAAAATTTCGGACAGGCGGACGCTGCCGCACACCGAAGACGAAAACTTCGAGGATTTGCACGGCTGCCATCAGCAACTAAAGTTCCCCCTTTGCATAAAATACAATATTACTGATTGGCTTTCGACTCTCGAGGTAGGTCCAGGTCCCATCAGATCTGAATCCCCCAGCATTTATACCACCCGAGATTCATCGGAGTTCTTTGCTCTTTGCACGGCTCAGCTCGACGCAGGGATCAACCGCCAGTTCTGTGTTTCGTCGCCAGTCCCGGTGGCAAGGGTGACTTGTGCTCCTTCAACTGCATTATGGAGGCCCCAAAAGTACGAGAGGCTGCCGTCCATTATACTTGGATATCGATAGGAGAATTCAATGGACATGAGGCAGTAGTGAGAGTTACACACACACGTATACATCCTCGACCTCGTCGATATACCACGTATAGGCATACATGACATCATTAAGGGCCTCGATGCCGCCGTCTCCCATCCCAAGCATGAGTTCCGAGGAGATCGCGGGGGAGATACTTTGCATGTCGGAAGAGTTGGAATAGATTTCGATCGTCCACTACACGCGCCAGTTGATCAGGAACTCGATCACCTGGAGATCAAATGATGGAGACGGACCACTTGAGTAGGTAAGTATTGAAAATCGACGACGTTTACGGCGCTGTTGTTCCCGTTGAAGTTGCAGGCAAGTTGGTTCCCGCTGGAGGTGGTGACCCTGTTGACGATGAAATAGTCTCCTGATGTCAGAATGGACATCGTGGATGTGGGGTGTTCCAAGGACTGTGGGGCTGTTATACGGACCCCGTGAGCCTCACGCCGAATGGGGGAGATCTGTATTTGGGGGCGAACCATTTGCAATGACATGGGAGTCCCGCCAGACGGAATTCCGTCGGATTAAACCTGTCCTTGTACTCTGAAGAATAATAAGTGAACAATCCACAGGAATTGATGAACAACGGGTTCAGATGAAAGAGCATGGCTTGACTAGATCCTGGAATAGTGGGCCATGTTCAAATCTGCGAACGAATGCATCTCAGGAAGCACCGAATATTTCCTGTACCCGTGACTCGGTGGATCACGGATCGAGGCATGAGACGTGAAAGACAGTAATCATGAATGCAGGAAGCCATGCGGAGAATAGCGCGAATTAAACCCGGACCAGTAGGTAACCAACTCGGGCTGAGTCGGACAGGAACATCCGTTCCTGACTATCATAGGATCAACGCAGATGAAGTAGTATATATTCCGCTGGCTCCACCTTTTCTGCAACTGCGATTGTGGCCCGACGACGCCGATGAGGAATGTCGCTCATCATTTTCCGCTAGCTAGCCTGGCGTACGCTGAAGGTGCTGTGGTTGATTAAAATCATGACGATGGTTGAGGCGGGCATAAGTACCCGGCGTACGCAAGCACAACAGAGAATGATAAGCGATTTCGGAACTTCGTGCGTGTTCAAGGTGCGACGCGTCACGAGACGAGTCTGAGGATTACGTCATCGGTGCGGCAACTTGAAGTTTAATCAGTTTAATCACTGATGGCCTGCCAGTGACTATTACCAGTACTAGTAAGGTTACCTCGCCCCCATTAGTTCGTCAAGTCAGCTGACTCGTTCATAACAGACGTGCAACTTGAATCCGAGGGAAAATCTGTTCCAATATTGTACGAGCTGTGTCACACGCTGGCACGAATATGTAGCATTCAGTCACTCGGACTCAGGCACCACCCGACTCGGAGCTGTCCATTCAATATTTTGACTGCCTTAGGCTTATTCCCTCTGCCCGCAGATCAGCATGGTCCATCCGCCTATGGATTCTGAGACGTCCTTCTTTGTATATCTCAAGCAAAACTGAATTCCCCTACTATGACATCTTTCTAGTACTGGCACAGAGGCAACTAATAAATACCTACATGGTATTAAATTGAATATCTCCCGGTCTTCTCCAATTGCTGTTGTAACTGAGTGTCGCCTGCACGGTGCTGAGGTTGGTAGTGAAGGATGGTTTGGTCTCACATCGAACCTCCATGCCTGTCACCTCATTTAAATCCGCAGGCAGGGCCGTCGACTTCATGTGCGTTTCATCCCGAGTCTCGAGGTAACCGGGCTTTAGGATGGGCTACACATGTTTCACTATTCAGTAGGTTCCTTGATCTTCTTTTTTGTCAGTATTCGAAGGCTGTGATTGGATGAGAGTCGTCAACCGGAAGGTTTTTGCCGATTGGCGACAATATGGAACTCGAAGGTCAGGAGCTCCGTCCTGAACTCTGAGCAAACGTGATTTAACTCCTGTTTCCATAGTACAAGTATTCCTCTAGCTGCGGCGCAGTAGTTCGTCTGGAAGGGAACCTGAAACATTTAGAGGCGACGGTCTGATTCCCCAGGTATAAAAGGACACGGAAAGCGAGCTTGGACGGCAGGTCAATCGCTCACAACACAACTCTCATTCAAGTCAAACATCCACTCATTCTTCTTCTATCCATCTCCATAATGTTCACTCGCGTCTTTGTTCTTCTCCCCTTTGTTCTCCTCGTCTCTGCTGCCTTTTCCACGCAGTGCCCCACTGGGCATCATCCCACATGCTGCAGCAAAACACTGCAGGTAAGTTCACGATACGATTCCAAGTGAGGTGCAGTAACTGACAGTTGCCTGTTGGCTCACGTAGAACACCGATAGCGGTGTGAAGCAGACTCTCCAGCAGATCGGGCGCAAGGACCTCGTCTCTGGCATTCAGAGCGATCAGAGCGATACCTTCGTCGGCATTGATTGCTATGACATCGACAACAGTATTCTCGTGTGCACCGAGACGGCTCTCTGTTGCACGGAGGACTTGACCGATAAAGTGTGTATAACTTCTTGTTGCCCAGAGAGAATGGTTACTGAACTCTGTTTTCCTAGGACGGTCAACTGATGAGCATCCACTGCTCTAAGGTTGCGAGTGACAGTGATGACCAGAAGAATGACCAGAAGAACGACCAGAAGAATGGCGAGAAAGGGACTCCCGCCAGCCCTGTTCAGTGAACGCGCAGATAGTTGGATGTAGTGGTCCATCTCGCTCGATAGCTTATAGATTAACTCTTTTTAAAAATCGTAGAAGAGGTGTACTCGCTCACTTGGCACAAGTTGAAAGGATGTTTGGTTTGGTGTTCTAATTTTGCATGAACTTGTCGAAGCCTCGCGAGAGGAACTTGAAGGTCCCCTGGTGTTAACTTTGCCAGCCTTGGCACTGATGTATCACCCTTGCTCGCAGTTGACCAATCGCGAACAGCCCAGATGCCAGTACTAGTGTCGCGTTACTACACGCACCTCAGGCTGTTACTCCCATGGGTGTACTCACGCTGGGAAAGGGTACCGCTCGGATGCCCGTGGTACATCCTACGCAGACTGGCAGTGCCTGGCACACGAGCTAGGACGTGATGTATTAGCCGTTGAAAGGATATAAGCTTACTTATGATGATACATCCATCCGAAACTTAAATTACGAACGATATATCAGCGTGTACGCACGTGCGAGTGTGAGCAATGTACTATCAGAAAGGCCTTGACTCGAAATATACCATTGCGAATGATAGCATCGGCGAAATTGTAATCGCGTGGTTGAAGGGTTGATCAGCGGTGATGCATTGATGTGTCAAGATTGTGGATGATGTATCATGTTGGTCCACCGGGGCATGTTAGTGGGGATGATCCGATAACCGGATGCATCGATGTATCAGGTTGGGCATGTCAGTGGGGATGATCCGATAACTCGGATGATGTATCGATGTATCAGGTTGGATTTGTGTGCTAGTGGGAATAATATATCACCAGTTATGAGACGCGAAACGTAAGAATCACGAACGCAAGAGACTTAGCCGGGTAGAGAAAAGCGCAAATTGGGCCAGTAAGTAAAAGATCCACAATGGCTGATCGGCAGCTGAGCAGCACTTATTTGCATGGTCACGAATATTTCTTCTCTTCGTATGCCGCCTCTCGTGCCCATATACTCACAGGCGAGAGAAAGGACTAAAGAAACAGCTCCAAGAATCAGTCAACTATGAAGTAACCAATGAGTGGCCGGGTCGCCATTTTACAGATCTGAAATGAGGGCAGTCAGACTTGCGCGCACAGAATCGTAAGCTGCTCATAAAGACAGCTCGGGGCCAAAGAAGAGTCAGAAAAAGATGTTTTGTAGCCTATAAGTACGCACAGATCTCAGCCAAGTCAGAAGGAGAACTCACCAGGGATGAGTCAGGAAACATCAAACGCGCTGAACAATGCGATACGTGCGACGGGGCCACGCAGTAGCAACGAGGACGATGTGAGTGGGTCAAGGGGACGTGAACGAGGCGAAGAGAGTACCCGGAGCAGTTACTCTGCAGTTACTCTACTTAATGCATACTAATGGCGACTTCAAAGCTTCATCTTTACTGATTCAAGTTTTGAATGCTACACGAAAACTCGTTACCATCGCAGAGCCAGTAGTCGCTCAGCACAAGTTGGCCAGGCTTCCAAGTTGATGTTGTTCTTCTCGGATAAAGACGGGAATTTCACACGCGGAAAGTAGAGGATGTGCGTGGTATTATAAGACTAGCCTGAGTGACTCTTCGTGTTGGGGGCTCCGACGATGACATCGATGACATGTGGGACTAGTCCCTATGTGACACACATTAGGTATGTGTATAGCTGGTGCTCCCGCGCATTTTTACTGGATGCCGTTGTGCAGATTTAATCCAATAGCCTCCACGTTGATAACGAAAGTGCTGTAGGTCCTCCTCGCTTTGCATTACAAGTTATTGGAAGCACAGGAGAGTATAAAAGCATGGCAGTTTCGCACCTCCACCTTCGCCTTCAAGACCGAGGCCATCGAATCAGAAATATGTGCGTGGATGGACATTGGTTCAGATCAGATGTCCTACTTACAACAGGGGTACTTTAAAACGCTAGCGCGACGTGGAAAGTAGAAGAAGGATTTGGGACGGAGGGACGTTCCGATTCGAACCGCGCCACTTTCCAACTTGACCGAGTAGTGATGTCACACCCTTTCAAATTTCCATACTAGCCTGAGTTCACCGTCTACAAATATATCGCACACACCATCATGAATAACAAGATCCCTCCAGTGCCAAGATCACACATAACGGTGAGTCTATACCAACCATGTGGAATCCTAAAGCTTAAAGGTTCATTTGCGTCATCTATGTTCATGACGAAGACCCTCTTTGGTGGCATGGCCGTCGTCGCAGGTGGAATCGCTTGCTGGTGGTACGGACTGCTACATAACCAAGCTCGAAGAGATGAACACGGCATCTATGCGACTTGTTCGTAACATTCTCTATCTTCTGAGCACGTCTCTCAGAGACTTAATTGTACTTACATAGGGGAACAACGCATCCTGCATGCCCAGGCAGCCGCAGGGAATCCTAGCAGACCTACCATGATTTCCCAGGGCCACGACACTATGCCATCTCACCCAGATTCCCCCGCGGGGTTCAGCACGCCTGCAGCGCGTCCTCTGTCCGAATCCGATGAATCATTGCAAGCCCGCGTGGACAAAGCAGTCCCGAATACTGCGTCGACCAAATCCAGTGAGGTAATGGATCCAAGTACAGGACCAAGATCAGGACCAGAGCCAACAGGGCAACGCATGGGAGACGAGAGTCAGATGTAACCAAAGTGCCAGGATAAGCGTAGCAACGTCACGGTCGTACAAGTCAGTACTTTGAGAGTAGTATATTATAAAACAGCCACCACATGACGTCATGGCCCCTATAAAAGTTCGGCGTTCCTCAACATCTCTCCTAGAGATACCGTCAACATCATCAGAAATGCATCCATCCCACATCTTGCGCCAGGGAGACTCATTCCCTTCCCGGTACTGGCACAATCAACCGGGGAGGAACAAAGTCGTAAGTTTCACTATTTCTTCAACGGACGCACGTATACGATGGTCTCCATTAGATCATCGCGACTACTGCACTCGTCGCCGCCACCACACTTGCTTATTATTGGGGCTATCAGGGTGTGGACAAGAGGCACAGTCCCGAGCGTGAACGTGAACGTAAGTGGTCATGCCCATGGATGACCGCGTACCGAACGCAATGTACAGGAGCAGCTCAAGCCAGTGCGAATGCTGGAGAAAAACGGCGTTGAGGAAAAGGAGAGGGCAAATTTGTTCCTGAGCGCGGACACGGCCAAAAGCATTACTGCAGCACAAATAACAAGGACGTGTAAATTATGACAGTGCTTGTATTTGATACTTTTTTTGTTTTTGTTTCTACCCCAAGTATAGCTATCTAGAGCATCATGGAATGCATAGACTGGGCTCACGGGTCTACGCACTTGTCCTCTGAGCATGTTTGGCCTTGGACTGATCGATCAAATACTTCAGTGCCGACGTATTCTCGTCGCACCTGTTCTCACTCCATGAGCATACACGACCCAAAGCAAGTCAGGCACTACTCACAAGTTAGATACCAGTTCTCGCACGTCACCTAGCGCCTTCTGCGCGGCCCGCAACACAGGCGCCATCTCCACGTTCCTATCACGTAGATACCGTCCATGAGCCATCAACACAGCCTGGATCCATACCAAATCAAACTCGACATGCGGTCCCCGTTCGAGACGCTCCGCGATGAACTGCAGCAACGCGGGGATGTATACCACCGGCATTTGGCGCACTACCAACCGCACATCACTCTGCGGCACGCCCTCATATACCTGCTGCACGATCAGCCTCTCATTCAACCTTAAGGCCAGCACCAGCGCTTTGAGGTATGCCTGCTCCCCCAACATCTCCAGGACACTCTGTGGGGTGAGGTCTATCGTGAGGTCAAACGGATCGAATGCCAGGCTCTCGTCCAGTCCATAGATCAATAGCCCCTCTGTGCTCGCTGCAGCCCAAGCACGTCCTGTTGGCGAGAACCGAACACACTTTGTCCGCGCCTCCTGTCGATACTTGCGAACCGACATGTCTCCCGCGCCTCGCGTGGCCCCAGGCAGTGTCGTGTCTATCCGATCCTCCAAATCGCTCGCCTCGCCATGGTCGTCGATTAAGTCCATATTGATCCCTGCGCCGTTCACTTGGCGAGTGTCCAAAAACTCTTCTGTCCCGTCCAGCGAAATGTTCTCTGAGATTTGAAACTTTTTCACGAGTACGGCTTCCTGCACGTCGTACAGCACCACGTACTTGCTGTTGCCACCCGCAAGCATACACGTGCCGTCGGCGGTGTACGCAATACTCGTGAACGCTTTCGTGGAGGCACTGTTCGCAGCGGTGACCCTATCGTCGGCTTTGCGTCCACCAGAAATATCCTTGCGTCCGTCGATTAGGTTTGCTTGCTTGCTGGAACGCACATCAAAGAATGTAATCTGTCCATCGAGGGTCGATGCGGCGATCTCCGCCCCGTCTGGACGAAACGCCACCGACAGGACGTCTGAAGACAGTGTGAGACTCTCGACAGCCCGAGACCGACCGAACACACTCCATATCCGCACTGTCTTGTCCCAAGAACCGCTCGCGAGTTGGTTTGCACCTGACGGACAGAAGGCGAGGGACGATATTGGTGCTTCGTGACCTGTGAGCACGTCCAAGAGCTTTCCCGTTTGCACGGACCACATAAATATCTCAAACGAATCTGATGAACCCGCCGCGACCACTTCTCCGGAAGGATCTACCGCAAGCGCAGAGAACTGGACAGGGGAGGGTGACGTAAAGGTGCGAAAGTTGCGGTATCGAACGAGATCGTATGCCCTCACGGTGCCATCCAACGAAGCCGAAAAGAGCACCGATCCTTGTTTGGCAAACATAACGTCCATCACAGGGGCGGTATGTTCCGAAAAGGTCACGAAACAGAACCCAGAGTGAACCGACCACACTTTGAGTTTGCCATCATCGCCTCCAGTGGCGATAGTCTGCCCATCGGGTGCATAACCTAGAGTGTTCATATCAAAATAGTGCCCTTGCTGTTTCAGAACGTATGATTCTGATTGCCACTCCCAGACAAGGAGCTGTCCGAGCTTCCGTGCTCCGAATGCGAGCCATTCTCCGGATGGTGAGATCGCCACCGAAGAGACTTTTTCCTGTGAAATACTGAGCGTATGTATATTCGTAAAATGGGGCATTTCCCAGAGGCCAAAGACGCCGGTGGAGAAGCCAACGGCGAGGAGATTAGATGGTGGGTGGAAGGTCGTGCAAACAACTTTGGTGTTCGGCAGGTTAAAATAGTGTCGTTCCTGAATGCCCCATCGAGTCATGGCAATGGTATCCGGGGAACTAGGTGGAGTAGGTGTCACCGGTGTTGGATTATCGTCGTCGTCCGTATCCATGCCTTGGTCCACCTTGGCTGTCCAAGTGAACACTGCACCGTCGCGGCTGATGGTGAATATCTTCGAACACATCAAAATGTGCGAGCTGCCCAAAGTAGCCGACCACCTACAGCTTTTGATTTGGAAGAAAAATAGGCCCCAATGACTGCGTCACGGTGACCTGCGAACGTTTTTGGACGGAAACCCTCCACCGGGTTCAGCGTGAACAGCCTCGCCGTCATATCCCGAGATGTCGTGATGAAACACCTTCAGAAGGACACATTTAGTCTACTTACTCGTACAAATAACACGAAGGCTACACGCACATCGAATCCGGGGACCAACGGATGCTCAAGACCTCGTCATGGTGCCCCGTATACGTTCGATGCAGCGCAAACGGTGCAAACTCGCGCACGAGGTGGTTGGGCGTACGCCAAACCTGTACGTGCGCATCATGCGTCACAGCAATATACCTGTCGATACCGACACGGAGCCAAATGGGTAATAGGGACGGCAAGAGGTCAGTAAGAGATGACCATCAGTGGATGAAGAGATGGGACCACTGACTTGCCATCTGGCGAGAACTGTACAACTTTGGCCGGTTTTTTGAAGTGGATGTGGTGAAGCACAACGCCACGCCGAAAGTGAACGAGCACGGCACGCCCGTCCTCGTCGACGGACAGTAGCAGACGTGCATCAGGGGAAAGTGCAATGATTGCAATGTTCTTCCTGTTCTCAAACTGAAGTGTTCTAGACTTGTTACTACGAATAGACAGGTCAGGGTGTCAAAGAGAGAAGAAAGGAATGTGCCCACGAACTTGACGAGATCAAAAACGGCCACACGGTTCCCGACAGGACTCAACAAGCTGTTGCCATCTGGAGTGAACAGGACATTGCCTTGTCTATATACTGTTCCACATATGTTTGAAAACTGAAGGAGGGTGTCAAAATGTGAGGTTTGTTTTGCGCTGACACTAAATACCTGAAAGTTGGCCTTCATAGCAAAGATGAGCACAGCCACACACGCATCTCAATTCTCGTCTTATGTCAGCACCTCAGCGTTGACGTTTTCCGTTTCTACTAACTTGAATCTGAGTGATATGAATTTATGGTGAGTACATACGAGTATACCAGTACATTGAACACCAGCAGGTAAACAACGACATAGCCAAATTACAACTGATGTAACACATGTCCAAGTTTCACGACCCCAATTCAGTTCATCCGTTGAACGCTCAATGATACTTTTTAAACCGAGCGTGAGTTGGTCTTCAGCCCATTGCCTGGTTGTCAATGGGCTGAGCGGCTGTCATCGAAGTAGGTGAGCGCGACCATTTTAGACGACGTCTAACAGGAGATACAGTACCACGCACCGCATCGCCAACGTCCTTCCGGCCACCCAGGAAGTATCAGAGAGCGTCCATACACTCTTACTCTCGCTTTCCCTCAGCCCTGCGAGCGAGAGCGGAGGTGGCGCCTTCCGCCGCAACCTTCCGAACCCCACGCCCTTCTCCTCTGTGGTCTCTTTCCGACACGGTGTGGCCGGTTGGGTCACCTCTGAGTCTGATTCTGTTTCACCCGAGCTCCCACACGATAATTCAGGTATTGCACACTTCGTACATGCCGCCTGGAGCTTTGGTGGCCACGTGTGCACGAGTCCCATAAGTTTACCCCTGGCCTCCAGGCGTTCCTGTATCTCCACCTTCGTCTCCGTTTCCGCACACTCTGCGTCGTCCTGTTCGGTGATGGGAATTTTCTTCCATGCTTTGTCCCTTATTACCATGGCCCTGGGTCTAGGTTTGCGAAGAAATGATGGCGCGGAAGAAGAGGGTGCGGTATAATGAGCACTGCACCCAAAAGGCAACGCAGCATTGGCCCGATACCCGGGATAGGACTCCGAGCGGTACGTCTTGGGATGTAGTACTGTCCCGTCCTTGGCGAACGAGAATACGTGTGGGCCGGACATCCACACGGGATTGAAGAACGTGTCGAGGTGGAAATCCTTGTTTGACAAAGGCTAAGAAGAGAATGGGATGAATTGTAAACATGTTAGTGAGGTTGGATCAGAATTGTGACTTACTTGGTCTGGATTATCTAGGAGATGATTCGCCGTGACGTGAATTGGTCTATAGGTGCGGTCATTGTCGTGGTCAAGTGCATTGGCAGGTCGGTGGCGAGTGACCAAGGTGAACGATTGCATGGTGAAATTGTCGCTAGAGTTTGACATAGATGGGTGGGCCAGGTGCTCAGAAGTTGCGTGAGGTGGGACGAAGAGACGATGAAAGTTCTTTGCAAGATAACACAGATACAAGCATTATTTTATACTGGGCACCCGCGTACACCGTTGCCCAATGCAGCGAACAACGTGTTTTCCTTTGTGTTCGTGGACCTTGAAAGCTTTGCGCTTTGCCTGCCTTTGTATGGGATCGGAACTAGGAGAACTCCTTTGTCACAAAATGGAGCGACTCTCGGCTACTCAGCGAATATTACTGAATCGATCCCATCAAAGCGTGCCTGTGCGATAGCTCGCGGTGGGTAAACCGAAAGACATCATCGATCATCCTTGATGATCGAGTCAGAATGGGTTCGTTCTTCAGAACCCGGTCCGCACCATTGATCCACATTGGCAACTCGGAACCACTAAACGCGGACTACACACGATTCCCTGAATAAAGCCATCGACACCTCCTGATCGCCGACGACGCCAAGAAAAGACATCTGCGTCGACCGTATCACCATCACAACAAATCATATTCCAATCACAGACCTCAGTCGGTTCCTTTTGACAGTCGACTGAGGCACCTGGACCTTTTTAAATAATACCCACGCCGATATGCACGAAACCTGACAGTTGATCTCAGGTGTCAGGAGATAGAACACCACCAGTCCAAAAGTGGAATAAGCTATAGTGACTCAGAGGGAATACGAGCGCGAAATGTCTTGCACCATGAATGATTAGATCAGATAGTCACCGGTATTCGATGCTTCGCGATCAATCAAAAGTGTCTTCCTGCGACGACGAATGTATGCACGTTGAAGTGAGTACGATGGGACGGAAAATCTTACAAATGAACCAGTCGTCTCGACAAACGCAGCCAGCTCCACTTCCCACCGCTACACAGCGAACAACCTTGTTGCTGGTGATGGTGGTGGTGCGACCGATTAAATCAACTTGAATTGCGATAGGGAGACGGACACGGATTGATAAACGGTGATCATCTGTTGGTGAGGTTAGAGGTACGAAAGTATCGGAGGAGCCAATCCACATGTTATGGAGACCTGCTAAGCTGAATGGCATTGCGAAATGCTGCATGCACGGGTGATTCTATGTAAACATCCCAAGTGATGGAAGCGATCACTGGTAGTATTACGGAAGAACGTAAAAGTTCATTGAGGTGGTTGATTCTTCTGCTCTTGGGAGAATGCTGGGGGATAGGTACTTCAGAAAACAAGTACCAGGCAGGCATCCAAGCAAACACAGTACTGCGCTGTTCCTCTGACCGGCTTTCTTCCTCGTAGCGCTGTCTTCGCCGCTCGGCCAACACTTTCTTGACATACAGGAAACTTGCACCACTGGCAAGAATCAGACCGCCTATACGCATGGACTTTCAAGAACAAGCTTCAGCTCGACATAGTCAAAAGTTTAGCATCCGGTGGCGCAAAGCCACGGACACGAACCATTTGCCTGTACATCACCGGAGTCCGCTTGTAGGTTATTTCCCTGAGTTGATGTTTGCGACGCGTGTTTCGGTTGTTTCGGGCGTAATGATGGCTTGAGTGCCCCGACGACAGAAATGAATGACTACACACCCTGAAAAAGACGTGCTGAAGAAAGCGTCAGATGATAAAAGTTGGTAGTACGGCAATGCTTTTTCATGGGAAGTTCCGACGCAGTCGGCTTATGTAAGTAACAGAGTTTCCTCAACGGCATACTACAACGTTACCAGCGGGGAGTTGAGCACGAACTCTAACCATTCAACGGCTTTGTACGTTTAGGTCATATATGCAGTTTTTATTATCGTGATGCAGTGCTGTTCCAGTTTCCCATGAGCGGGTCAATGATGGGGCGAAAAAAAAGTTAAGTTTGACATTTCCACATATGTGTGGGGAGGAACCTTGTATTCTCTCCTCACCATGGGTGACGCCCTTCAAGGAAGGTATGTGTGAGACGACGGGTTGGGTCATATACTGGTTGATCACAACTTTGCAGGCGAGCAGTTGCAGAATGAATGGTTAGTCACCCTTCAAATTGATGATCCGGTCCGTTTACAAAATCCAAAATACTATCGATCGTCTTGCACTCATGTCTGGATCGCTGCCCGTGCTTATGACTACCTGAGCCTAACATTTCTCCGGACAGACCAAAACTGTAGGTCCTCATAAAACATGAAGTATGTCCGAGGCAAGGCTTACTAATCTGGGGTAAAGTTGGCGTGCAATCTGAATCTCCGATGCCGGCTTGCTTATCCGGTGGTTTTGATTTGAACCTTTACTGTAAAATCAAGCCCGAGGAAACAGGAAAGTTCGAAAGTTCGGCTCCCATCGCGCCTTGTTTATTAATGCGCTGCTCAGGATCTGGGGTGCCTTCTCAAATGCCTACGTGTACCCCGAAAGGCCCCTGCTTTCACGAATTGGTTATTGGTTTCGTCGACTCCACAACACACATCAATCTCCGGTAACTCAGGTTAAGACGAACTGGTTCAACGATTGCATGGTTTGTTGCTTGTAACCCCCTTTTTTCAAATCGGGCCGCCTGAAACTAATACATACAGTACATTTTCGCTGAGACGAGAACTGGTTTCCATGAGCCCACTGAACTAACGAGAGTTGCACACAATAGATATCTCATTGACACCCTGACAATGTACTATTTCGGATACCCCTAACGATGGTGCAAAAGTAGTTTGATTGCGAGGGACGACGGCTAGATTAAAGGTTCTTCCATGACTTGCCAAATCCCGGATCGCCGGGATGCCATCCTCACATCCGAGTCTACTAGCAGGGAACCAGCACACTTGACAGGAACTAGATCAGGAAGCTTGAGACAGGTTGTTGCACTTGCAATGTGACCAAACTGTCGAGCGACAGGGTGCCATGACCACCAGAAAATGACTGGCGCGGGTGTAAAATACTACCCTAGCTACCTTTTTCGCTGACAGAGCGAAGTAGTTAGTGCCAGTGTGACGGTGCCGCCCCATTGGCGGGTAAGTAGTAGTAGTGCTTCTGGCCTTCTCGTTGAGGATGACGGTGGCGCACATTCTTATTGGCCACTTAAATCCGATGAAGCCTTTCATGGTGCTCGCGCGAACCCACGCTACAACGCCCTAGAGTTGCCCTCCTAGGAGCATCGCTGATGAAACTGGGTTGATTTCATTTATCTGTTTATCTCCGCAGATGAGCCGGATGAAAGTGAGCCCTGAGTGTGGCACCAAGACAATACTCTTGAGTTGAGGCTCGTACATCGGGCGGGTTTGAACCGATACGGGCAAGGGCAGCTGTGCCGAGGAACCAGTATACTAACCACTTATATGGTGGACTGCGGCAAAGAATTAACTTTGCATTCTCATCCCACGCGGGTGAGTCTGGGTTCTTCGGGCTGATTGGAGCCGAAGATGGCGCGTGTCACACATACAAAGCTGGGCAAATGTAATCATTGGCCAAGTACAAATTATTAAAAGGTCGTTCACATGGTAAAAATGACGTCGTTTCTCTGGTTACCAATCAGGACCGTCCAATGTTTTCGTTCCGAAAAATGTCAGAACGGGTTTCAGCTCGTTTCCGTCAGCATGGCACCTCGTCGCCGCGGGAGGTGCCAACCGTCTTGTGTGTATCGAGGTACTTAAATAATGCTGAACGTCAAGTTCTTTTCGGTCCTTCTTCATGCGTTTGAAGTTTCTTTTCTTCTGTGGCGTGTGGGCTTTTCGAAAATTCGATTCGGAAAGAGGCGGATCGGATCGATAAAAGTTTCGCTTCGATATTTCCTCTTTTGGTTAATTTCGACACAAATTTTGAACATGTGGGTGATTGTTACATAACCATCCAAGCTGATGTCACTGCCATGGATCCCTTTCTTCTCTAATTCGGCATCACTACCCATGATCCAGTATAAATTGAGGCCGTTCTCTTGTTCCCTCCCCCCCCTCCCCGTTTTTTGCCTTCGTTCATATCTCTTCTCCACAACACTTGCACTGTATTCTTTCGCTCGGCCTTCATGCAAATGACGACAATGCCCGCTGTTGTCATAAAAAGTGCGACCGCAATTTGGGACGTCAATGTGAACTGGCCCCTTTCCTCTCAGTGTGGCACTTGGGACCCAAAGGGCCGGGGTGTAGATATCTGGGAGTGCATTCTTGCTCGTTCGTCCTCCTTCCCTATCTATCCTGTTTGTATATTCAATCTGATCCGTAGATTACTCGACACCATCCACTTCGGTAAGTCCCGTGGCACCTGGCGTGCTTGGTAACTCACTCCAGTGCTCCACGATGCTCAGCCTCCGAACCCCCTGTACTGGCGGTATCTCGGACGTCGATAATCGCTCCGCGTGCCATCGCCCGGTCCGTGGTATATCGACCGCAGTGCGCTCCCCAGTGGCGTAGGCAAGAATATGCAGCAACTGCATTCGAGTCACCACTGCGTTATCAATCAACGCCACCCTCATCACTTCACATATGCTCGGGTCATCACCTACGCTTCCTACCGCTTTGGATGCTCGTCTGCAATGGCGAAGGTCACTGAATTTTCAATGTTATGTTATGTGTGTGTTGAATCACCATCAAATCTTCACGGGCTGGTCCACGTTTTGTTTCTCATGCTTTTCTTCGTCTCACTCGCATCCTTTCAAACTCGCATATTATACCTTACCCTTTAAGCT
The DNA here is from genome assembly GCA_038089755.1 of Leccinellum rugosiceps. Taxonomy (NCBI): domain Eukaryota; kingdom Fungi; phylum Basidiomycota; class Agaricomycetes; order Boletales; family Boletaceae; genus Leccinellum; species Leccinellum rugosiceps. Next base: position 59,066 of record JBBPLL010000052.1, on the reverse strand, counting down.
CACTCGCAATCTCAGCATATTGATAGAACAGGTTTTTAATGTACCCTTCCAATGTACTCACTAGCTGTGGATCTTAAATACAATATTCCATGGGGCTATTCGTGAACAGATGCACTTGTGCCACCTCATCCGTCGGATTGATTACGGTGCCTCTCGTGTCAGCATCTGCCAGATTGATTGACACCGTACCTGGGGCTCGCTTGTGGCAAGCGATGCCAGTCGGGGAATCGTGGCTGAAGGCCGATAATCAATGCCGCAGCACAACTTGCCCACACGGAGGCATTGTAAGTACGAAACACGCGTCGGGATAGTTATCGATGGTTTCGAAACATCCAAAGCTGCACCTACAAGTCGCCCATCCATCTCGCTCCAAAAGAAAGTGTAGCACGGTCGTAGAGAGATGTGATTAAAGAGGAGGGGAAAAGGTGGATGAGGTGACGATCGGAGCCGGATTACGTCGGATGGTTGCAATCACTTAGTGGCCAGTTGGCAGTCTTGTCGTATCGATGGTCCTAGTCTTGTTTTGGCAAGTGTCTTTTTGTCTCAAATGATCAGGCATGGAAAAAATAACAATAGAGAAAATAGGTTTCGGGTGTCGTGCTATGGCATCGTCGTCGTTAAGAGCGGCAAGGAACTTTCAGTGGCATCCTATTGCGTCGCAAGAAAAGTACATTGTACTTAGCATGTGAACTCACGATCGTCCCCGTTTATCTCACCTTTCTGTCTCTAGACCTTGTTAGGTAGTGTTGAAGAGTGCGGGAGCCATTGCAATCCAGTCTGAGTCCCATCATGAAATGTTTCAGGTTCCCGGATCATGACTTATATGTAGGTACTCCATGGGACCCAGATGGGGAATGTTAATGGGGTTCCGAATCATCCCTGACTCGGACTCGCACCGGACCGCCTTTGTCGAGTCTTCAGCAACCAGTTATTTCGTCTCGTTCCTTTACAAGGCTGTGGGACGGAACCTGAGTGACACCACGATAGCGGTCGGTGCTTGGTTGGCGCAGTGCCAGTATGTCATGGCCGACAGGTTACTAGAGAATCGCGCGCAGAAGATGATAAGACTACCAGCATTGGCCCAGTCTGAAGATGAAGCACAGGTGTTCTGCCCGTAAGGATCGTTGCTTTGACCGAATCATCGACGACCCTCCTAGGGTTGCGTCTTGGGCGCGAGTGGTGAATGTCACCCGTGACATACACTCGGACCGAATTTCCAAACTCCGACTTTGGGAATGCAGCAACAAACAAACCTCAATGTTAGCCTGAGCCACATTGGCTTATAAGTACGTACAATCACCCCAGAGTGATCAGATTGAGGGTCTCAACTGCAGAAGTCGAAAATATTAACTCCACTAAAAGGTATACACATTCGCATGAACGCTCATCCCTAGTGGTTACAGCAGGGTGCCATCAATGATCGATATCAGGCATAATCATTTGTCAACGCCCTTGATGTTGACGATGGTGCACCGGGCCGCATTCCGTGCAAGGTGTATAGTATTCCGGTCGACTCTACACGTGTGGTTTAGCGCCACCTGCCACAGTATTTTTTTAAATAACCGAGTCTGACCCGGGCCGCCGTGGCACACACCATGTACCTAGGGAGGTATGTACCGTATGCTCTTCCGCTCGACTTGCAGTGATACTAGGTTCGGATATGCACAGGTGCGTCTTGCCTCCTGCCTCGTATTCACATTTAGATCCGATGGGGAGTCTCAGTTCTGTTCACCAGGCGTTTGAGGCAACTGGGCTTACCCAAACTTGATCCAGCCGTCAAATATCCGATCGGTGGCATCATCATATTTCCGGGGCGCCTCGTTTCACGCCGCCTGTCCTGATACATTGAACAGCCTCTCAGTGACAGAATGTTGTCCGCTCCGCACACAGGGACCGAGTTACTTAAGTAATGTCGACAAATGTGATTTTCTGACAGTCGGGAGACGTATGTAAGCCTAAAGCTCGTGGGTCAAAGTTCCTAACCACCACAACTTTCTGCAACGTGGCTTCACGTAATAAGGAACTCTGAAGGTAATATTTATACTTGCCAGCAGATCAGTGTCAATCTAACCGGAACATCCTTCAACGCCGGGATTCCTATCATTATACGGAATGCGTAGCATAGCTCAAGGATCCTTTGAGTAGGATGGAAGCTGTTCGGTGCCTCCGTTTACATGTTGCTGCAAGTTACAGCTTGGTCCATTCGTTGAATCATTAAGTAGTGGTCCCCAGCAAGCTCAAACACCGAGTCTTGACCTTTTTCAACTATCTCCCGGTTTCAGTTGGAGTTGTGTTTGCACACACATATATATCCTTGGGGATAATTATCCGTGCTTATACCGGGTCTGTTTAATCATCACCACGGACTAGCTTGTAAGTGCTGTTTCCCTCTATTTTCCTGCTTGGCGGATGGAGAGGGATGTGGCATCCCGTGTTCCAATTTTCCGGAGCCTCACATGGAACGAACCTCACGACTTGCTCACCAATCAGAGCGTTTTTTGTGCATGACAAAGGAATTTAAAGGAGACTTATTACTGGGTCTGCCCTCATCAACTTCACATACATAATGGATCACTGGACCACCACAAGAGCATTACCTCTCAGTGTGCCCGTGACATCATATATCAGATGACTAGCTCTCCACAGTCAGACTGCTTGCCCTTCTTGGCTCGCGGTCTACTATGAATTAACGCTAGTGCTCCATGGATAACATATTCAGTATTCAGAACATACCGTGACGCCACGTATTCCGTTCGAGGTCATCTACTGTACTCAGATGGATATTCGCACAAGCAACCTTACTATGTATTGTTGGCTATTAGGAAAAAACATAATCATTATCAGCTCAGAAATCGCGACCGGCCTACTCAAGAAGCAGTCTAGGAACTATTATTTATTCAGACCGTCCTTTCCTCATGACTACCGAATTATGAGTTTCTCTCTTCTTCTTACACTGTCGAGCTAAAATATTTTGTCCAAGATGTGGAATAGACTGAGGGGTTGAAATATGCCATATGTCGATGGGTGGGGAACTTTCCACCTTTCGGTTTGGCGCAGTAGCCAGATCTGTACCCCATCAGCGCGTGCCATCTCCTAGTTGTTATGATAGATTCTCCAGAACAACTCAATGATCGCGTGGGTGAGTAAGTTCACAAGCGCGGATGCTGAGTACTGAATGATACATCTGACTCGGTTTTGTATCGAGATACACGACGTTGGTTATTCTGAATATGCCCCACCATTTCGCAAGTAGATAGGCGTACCTAGTATCTGATGACGCCATATCCAAGTGTGAGTAGAACCTTGGTTAGAATCATTTTCAAGCCAAATTTTTTATGCCTGCTCCTCCGGTCGATGTATACGACGAATCCGGGTACCCTAACCCACACGCGTTTCTCCTTGAGAGATTTCTCGATGGTGACGGTTCGCTAAAACCGATTAACAAGGAACATATTGCATTTGGATTTGATCGGCGCATCTATGTCTGGAGGCACTGCGGAGGCACCGGTATGGGCGGTGATCGTCAATTGTTGACGGTGTTCAAGATACTGAAGCCGTTGGACGAGGACGAGGTGAAACACCGGTTGAACCGAGATTCTCGAGCGGACTTGTGGTGTGAGTGTTGAATAGTAGTAGACATTTTTCTCTTAACTTCGGGCATGAATTGATTCTCTGAACAGTCGTCCTATTCCGTTTGAGTGTACTAGGGTCGTGCAAAGGATCCTTGGACGCAGAGAAATTGAAAACATCGATTGCTGCTGGCGCGTCCACATATTTTCCATCGTTTTCGAATTCAACGTTGTGTAATTTTCAGGCATGAACATGTGGTCGTTGCTCGACGGGCCTCAGCCTAAGGGAGTTGTCACATACCTCAAAATGTATACTATTTTATGAATGAAGGAAAAACTGCATACCTGGTCTGGAAGCACACCCGACCAGGGCGAGGATACACCTCAACTACACCCAATTTGGAAATTTCACCGTGTTATAGAGCTGCGAATAGATTATAAGTCCAGGATCCACTATGTCTATCATCTTCCCTTTACTTGCTCACATGTAATGTATCCTGTTCGCCTTCATTCGGCCGGAAACTCTGGCTGAGAGTCAATGACATGGACTCGTATGGCCTCCGCATGGGAAAGTGTTTGTTGTGGGTTGCATATGACCTTGCGTGAAAGGGCAGAAGCCCATTCAATCCGAGTTTGCCAGCATCTTACACGAATGTTGCCAGCTAGGATCGGAACTGTACTATTGTAAGAGAGGTCTGTGATTGTCTTGGCTAGCTGTGAGATCAACGTATGTTTATGATAACAAGGAAGGTGCGGTAAGGTGGTGTGGATGACGGACCATCGAGTCTAGCGCCGTGAAAACTTCTATAAACGGCACATGCAGGCAAGCGACGCCATCGGCGAGAATAAAATAGAACGTCGAATCCTTTGTCGTGTGTGGGTAGGACGAATGCACCAAAGATTGTATCAATCAGGTCTGGTTTTCATTTTCAGAAATGAGACAAAGCAATATTAATGACGGTGACCACATAGGGAGGAGTTGCACTAGCAGTGCGATCGCGCGATGCCAGCCAAGGGATTCTACTCGACGAAACGCGTTCCAAAGGAAACAAGTGTCGAACCCCATCGTGGGACTTCAGACTCGGCAAGGCCGGCCGCCAGCGCCGTAGAGTCATGGCACACGGGATGCTTGACTGACAATGACAGAACGATCCGCGGAAATTGTCCCAGTTTGTGTGTCCGCGGATAAAGAGAGCGGAGAAAGACTTTATATAAAATTAGTGGAATGTGCGAGGACCGATGGCACGAATGTCGGGATGCAGCGGCATCAGATAAGAAGGCTGTAATCTGAGTTTGAAATAAGTCAGTCGGTGACTACAAATGGCCCGCTTCCTTTTTCCCCTTCCGATTTACGGTTGTGACTGATTTGATTATCCGTGACTGTAATTGGTGTTAGCGCGTTATGACACTGGGGAGGTTCTGAACACGCAGCGTTTGCTTAGGTATTTCCATGCTTTGTCGAAACAGGCTCATGGCATCGGCCCCCACCACTGGTTTACCCCTGCATCACATCATGGCCTTTGAATTGTCACATTGATTTGTTGAATTCCAAGGAGCCTTTTAGATAACTCTGCCATCGTCATCATTCCTGTGCGATGTCTAACCGGATAATTGTATTTAGATTGGCCCTGTGGTGTTGTAGCATTGGAAGACGGGGGCCCTTCCAGCTGACCCTCCTACCCATTTCCCCCTGGTCCTCCTGGGTTATCATAGATCATTATTGGAATTAATACGAGCGCTCCATGGACAACGTATTCCGAGTGGGCACGAGTGTATGGTTGGTTTAAACATGCTGAGTTCAATGTCATCTTACGGTGCCAATATCATTGGTGTAGGTGACATATTTTATTCTTGGCTTTTCGGAAAGCACATCATCAATCCGGAAAAGATAGCAAAAGATCTCCTCGAGGATCGGTCCAGAATCTACTCAGACTGTCCCTTTATTGCCATGCTCGAAAGGATCGAGTCACTAGTCGACATCGTGGCGAATGTGTTGGAAATTATTCTATCTCTTATACGTTCCGATGGTTCGATTACATTTCCGTTGCCAGTGAGCCAATTATATTCCTATCTCGTACCACGGAATGAATTTGTTGGCAGTTTCCATCTCCTGTCGTGGTTTAATGTCATGCAAGAGCGTATGCGTGCGCGTTCGCTAGAGATGGCGAAGGCGCGTACATGCACGAGGCATTATCTCGACTCGGATCGGCTGTTTGAGGATGCCCTTCAGAGAGGTAATGCGTTTAATTACTTCGTATCGATGACAAGTGAATTAACACGTGCATGACAGTCGACTGGCGTTATCGCTCGCTCTCTGGTACACAATGGAATGCACACCATATTGAAGAAAGAAATGGAGGGACTGAAGGACTCATCCGAGTCTAGGACACCATTTTTAGGTACGCCCCTCTGAAAGGTGCCACATATATATATATATTATCCAACTCCCTAGCTGTTTCAGAGACTACTATATTTCCGTGGAAATCATCATCACTAACAACATCCCGCAGTCGAATATCACCTTGTCGTTTTTCCTCTTCATAATATTGAACCCAGCGGCACAGGAAAGAGTGCAAGCACAAATAGACGCGAGGGGAGGACTAGGTTGTCGACCATAGAAGATCGACCTTTGCTGCCCTACATAGATGCAATTTTCTGGAGAAATGCCCAGATGTAGCCCCGTTGTGAGTAGTTCAATCAATTAGTTATTCTTCTTTTCTTCTCGCACGTCCGTGGATAATGACGTATATGACCCATCCAAAAGGGTGAATAGCTGACAATGTTAATGCATGATCGAGCATCTGCTGACGCCACGTTCAGGTGCGATCCTTTGAGGGAACTCCACATTCTTTTAAGACCTCCCCCTGCAGATCTATGCGTCACGACAAACCCAGGTACCCCAACCCACACGTGTTCCCCCCTGAGACATTTATCGATGATGACGGTTCACTGAAACCTGACGACACGGAACACGTCACGTTTGGATTCGGTCCACGTATCTTTGTCGGGGGAGATACATTGCGGAGACATCCGATATGGACTGGCGATCAAGATACTAAAGCCGTTGGACGATAATAGGGTAGAGATCCAGGTTGAGCCGAGATACTCGACCGGTCTCGCTATGTGAATTATGAACGATAAACGCTCTTCTTTTGAATTGAGCTTGTTCTATGCGCACGCATTCTCTTCCATTCAGGTACAGGATCGTGCCCTAGGACTCGGAGATGCACGCTGAGAAATCGGAGGAGTTGATCGCTGCTAGCACTCAGTGCAAGCTATCAAGTCATACACTCACAAGATATCTTGCGTGAAATCTGGTGGCCATTTGATGTGCGTTACTACAGAAGTGAGATAGATTGATACATAAAACCACATGCAATAAATACATCCGTTCTGAAGGGGTGATCATGCAAAAAACGAGTAGCTAGTACATTGGCGAACTTTGAGAAAGTGAAGTTGGCAACGAATATCATGAACACATCGTCACGAGCGAGTCCTCATATAACCCATACAGATCCGCCGATCGGCCCGAAGCTTATTGAGATAGCAACTTTCCAGGTGCAGAGGAGAAAACGGCCAACCCCGGCATCGCTTCCATGTAATCTGTGAAATGCGGCACCGCATTCTTATTCGACCGTACCGTCAAGCGCTTCAGCGCACACCGAGATCGCCTGAGCATCTCCATAAACGCTGTATGGGGCCACACGTCGCGCTCCCGATAGCAAAAACAAATGTCCAAGTCCTCGAGCGCGGGAAGAGTGAGCGCGTCAAAGATAAAATCAAGCCCCGATCGAATCACTTTGATTTCGATACGGCGCAGGGTGGGGTGTATTATCGACCCAGGTGGGAGTCCGCGCAAGATTGCGACTTCAACATCGTCTGCGGAAAGACACGAGACAACGAGGGACTGGAGCTGACCACAGCACGCGAGGAGCTGGATGAACAATGTGCTGTTGAACAAGGCAAAGTGCATGTTCAGCTCGATCAAGTTACCCCAGGGCAGGTCGATCCCATCGAGGGACTGCAAATCGTGGTTGAGGCACTGTAGAGACGCCGAACGGAGGTATTTGGCAGATGCAGGGAGTCGGATGGAAAGGGTATCTCGATGAGTGGTGACTCGAAGACGTTCGAGGGGCAAAACGAACTTGGCTTCGTCATCTGGAACAAAGATAGTAGGGAAAGAAGGGCCGTGCCACCAGAGATCATTGCAATGAGCTACGCGCAATTGGAGCCAGCGTAGTATAGATGATACAAGGGCCGGGTCCTCGCCGACCATGTTGATGTCATTGAGGACTCGAATAGATAAAGGGACGCTCTTGGCCCTGGTCAGCCATTCTTCACATCCGCGACGATAAGTCTCACAGGCTGTTTTCTGAATGTGGATGGAAAGGGAAAACCAGAGGCGTGGAGTGGACATCGCCACGGCACGCCAATGACGGCACACCCGGGTGAGCACCAAGGGAGAATCGTTATCTCTCGGAGTGGTATATGGTGCTTTAGGCAAGCAATGGTAAAACACCTCGCCCAATACCTCTGGAGGGATCCGACGAGCAGGAGAAGTGAGTGCTTGGTGGGCGAGCAATGATCGGCGGAGGTGAGCGCTGTTCTCCTCGAGCTTGGCTCGCATAGCGACAAGATTCTGAATGGCCTCGTCTATGTTGGCCATCTGTAACGCCAGAGTTGAAAGCTGGGTGTTTCGCTGGGAAACGATGGCATCGATAAGCGGGATGTCTTGATGGCCTGAAGCGCTATTGGCGGTGGTTAATTTCAATGACGGGGTCTCTAGATCGCTTGGCTGATGAAACGAAGACGACTTGAGCGTCTCAGAGAGTAAGGTGTCCAAAAGGGATGACTGTCGGAGGAAGGCATGAGACACGATTGCGCAATCGACTCGAAACATGAGCAATGTACCTTTCTGAGATAGTCATCCCACTGATCCATTACCATGGTCTGCAAATTATCCATGCCGGTCCAGGTATGCTCTTGTCGAGAACGAAGTGCGCTGATTTGCGAGGACAAGGACAAGGACAAGGACAAGGGCAAGGGGTACGGATGCGGGTACTATGTGCCGGCCGTTATGAATTTCTGCGCAGAGGGTCACGAGCCAGGATCAGTGCGCCCCTTCCCCATTCCGAGTCGCTGTCCCGCTCTCAAATATTCGAATGATCGCGTGGACCACTCAGATCCTTGTGAGGGAATTGTCTCACAGACTGTGTGCCTCTTGGCCACAGATCGTGACCAGCTAAGAGGCCCCAGGTGCCCCGAAGCATTTTTTCTCCGTCGTCTTTCACGTAAATTTCTATCGCAAATAAACCCACCAATCCTCGATGGGAGCGTGAGTGTCTTTCCCACTGGGATTTATGACACCCTCGCGGATGATGCACTCGTATCCCCGGCCGTCATAACACGTTTCCGAGCCTGCACTAATTAAACTTCATACGTGTTGGAGGATTCCCGTCTCAAATTGGTAAGGGGTTGTATTGCGCTCTGGTGGCTCACTGCAAGCTGTACCATACGACCGTCCCTCCGATGGACTGCAGGCTACAGGTAGTGCAAATGGGGTGTGCAGTGGCATCATCGTCTAACTAATTCAAGTTTGCATCGCAGGTGCCAGTGAGCATGGGAATTGCATTCATCGGTTGACCGAATGCTCGGTTGGTCATTTTCACTGCTAATGTGAATTTTGTGGTCTTATCAAGGTCTTGTTGCGGAGTCAAGCTCAGGCTAGTCAAGGCTGTTACTAACACGCCGATAGGCCACACCCAAAGATTGACCTACACTTGGCGGCTACTTCAGAAATCGATCAAGAAATCGAGAGAAGCCTTCATTGTTCATTCATATGGAACCTCAAAGATGTTATACAGCTAGTCAGTACTTCAGTCTACAGCGGACCGGTGGGGGCCCGATGTTATGCTGGGACGGAGAAGCTAGGGGCCGCAAGACCCGGGCCCTGTACCGTGATTTCATAGTCTAACGACAGCCCAATTGAGCGTAAACCAGTTTTCTTTTTTGACATGGTCTCCTCGATTATTATCTTGGCCGATTGTACATGAAATTAGTGTTTGCCTCACTGTAACGTTCTACATTAATGGTGCTTTTGTTTGTTTTCCTTTGCCTGTCATGTCCAACGCGGCATATGAACGGCTACCACTGCACTCGATCTCGGATTCAACGACCAACTCTCGTTCTCGTTCCCGATCCCGTTCGCCACGTCGCCGCCCGTCTCGCCGGTCCAACTTGTCCACTTGGTCGATACGCCCACGGACGATCCTCATGGCACTCAAAGTCGTCGTCCCGCTCATAGTCATTGTCGTCCTCACTGGCCTTTTCCTCTACGAACCCCACATCGAGCTCGCATTCTACTCCAGAGAATGGATACAGAACGAAATCACCCCGGTCGAGCCCCTCTTGGGCTGCTTCGACTCCGACCGTGTCAGCCCCGACTACAACGTGTCTCGCTACCTGTACGGTCCCAAACATACAGAGGTCCATGCTGGCGTACCCATGCGGTTCGACATGGACTGTTATGACTTTGCAGCCACCATCCAGCCCCCACCCCAATTACACCACCTCACATTCATACTACCCGACGACCGCGTCAACTATCATACCTACTGGCGTGTCGACCTCGCACCTTTCGGCGAACGGCAGGAATACATGCTCAAATCCTTCTTCGCAACCCAAAACCTTGACAATGTCCGTCTGATCATGTGGTCTAATGGCGACCTGAGCGTATACTCGATCCTCAATAAATACCTCGCTTTGTTCCCGGACGCATTTGAATTGCGCGTGGCGGACATTGGGATACTTGCACGAGGAACACCTCTCGACGGCAGTAGTTTGTTGGACTTGAATGACAAGAAGGCTTGGGTGGATGGGGATCTCGTCCGGTTGTTGGTCGTGTGGACTTATGGGGGTGTTTGGATTGACATGGACTCGCTACTCACCCGGGACCTCGCACCCCTCCTTGAACACGAATTTGTGACCCAGTGGGATTGCTACGGTACATCCCTTTCTCTCCTTCGCTGCTGTTGAACCGACCCCGTATCCACTCACGCAGACAAACCGTACTTGGCGCTGAACGGCGCACTGATGCACTTTCACAAACACTCACCCTATCTCTGCGAAGCTTTCCACGTCATGACCACTAGCTCTCCACCCCGTCCTGGTTCGACCGACTGGGGCGCTCTTCTCTACCTCAAGCTCTGGCGTCGACTTCTGGTGGCCCACATTCCCCCATTCAAAATCCTTCCCTTTTGCTTTAGTGACGCGCGCGCTTGTCGCCTGGACAATCGTCTTCCGGACCCGTTTGAACCAGATCGATCGAGCGGGAAATGGACGATGGGATTGGGGTTAGAGGCGGATGGGGCATTGGATCAGACGTTGGGCAAGGTGTTTTCGGTGCATTTGCACAACCAGTGGGAAAAGGCGTTTCCGAAAGGCGGGTGGGTGGAGAGATTGTTGTTGACGCGGTATGAAGAAAAGCTGAGGGTGCAAGGGGTGCAGCCAGGCGCAGGTAGTGGCGTCGAGGACCAATGAGGCTGGTGTCTGCTTTTGGGACCTCTGTACTACGAGACTGACCTAATCTTGAATACACTAGCATTGCCGCGTCCTGCGTGATTCAAAGAGTTCACAGAACACCGAAGGACAAGCGTTTAAAGACACATTAAGCCAACTACTAATTTTCAGCACTCTTCGATCCACCGTGTTTCGAAACGATTTCCTTGCAATCCCTACACGTCCACTTTCCTAAATTTTCATCCCATACCCCCCAACCACTTTGAGTGGTATCGCGTTTGAGCGTTCCATGTAACCATTTGTCTCCAAGTCTTCCATTGTAGGCCCAAAGCTAACCCCAGAAAAAGCCGTGTTTTGACGACCAACATTTTGCGAATAGATGCCGAACCCTGTATCGAGCCCTTGATATCTATTCTGCTGGTCACGATGATAAAGTGCCCGGATACTGATGATAAATCGCGGCACGATAGTGCACGAAACCGCGTAACTGAAAGAGTCGAGAAAGATCAAGAAGTCCAAGTTGGCTAGCGTGATAGCATTGACGATATTGAACAGCAGATTCCTGGTTCAGAAGAGAAGGCAGATGGTTATCAGCGCTAATGAGATTTGTACGGAAGCCAGGAGAGATGGCACGATGGAGGAAAAAGATGGCACATGACATACACGACGAAATAAACAGCACCCTCCTTAACCAATAACTTTATAGATCGGTTACTCTGCCAGGTCTTCGTTACTTTATACATATCGATTGAATATTTCAATGTTGGGATGACGGCGAGGATTAACATAACAGCCCCAAGAACAAATCGGGGAAGGGCTCTCCATGTCGCCGAGGGGGTTGTTAAAGTGGATGCGTAGTTGCAAAACTTGAAGTTGAGGACTTGACCAACCGAGACTAGGGAAAAAGAAGTTTAACATACTATAACTGACTAGCTTGGGGCTTCCAAACGTACCTTCAAGGGTCTTACCAGGTGAATAATATACGATTTCCCAAACGAATGAGACGAGGACTTGTGGTATGTAAATGAACAAGAGGATCCCGAGGATCACTTTGTTGTGACTCCATAGTGCATATATGCGCAGGATCATCACAACTACAGCACGATTCAGCATAAAGCTAGGTAGGCGAAAACGAAAACACACGATCGGCAGCAGCAAGGAATATCATGTATGCCCAGTCTCCGACCGCAAACAGAACCGTACCTATAAAATTAAATCCATGTGTCATTCGGAAACTGATAACTGCGAGAAATCAACTTACATCTATTTGACTGTTAATCAACGCTACAATGCGTATACGAAATACCTACGCCTATTTGAACATGGTCATCGGAGATTAGCTGTATTTTGTTGAAAAACTGACCAAGTCAGGACCAGGTAACAGGACACAACCAGCTGCAGGTGTTATTTGGTCAACCCAATCAATCATGTAATATCCTGGAACATAGAACATACTGATAGCAAGAAGACTTGATAGCGGGTTCCGAATTAGCAAGGTTTCAGATATTTGGAGTGGCAATTAGGGACGTACACAGCCCAAAGGAGACCAAGATAACGGACCTGCGGAATCACAAATCCAGTGAGGGCTCCGAAAGGGTTAATACGAGCTCTACAACGTACGATGAGGAATAGAGTAGAAACCCGAGTCCATGGCTTGCACTATTGCGCTGTTAGGAACGCAGTTGTAGGTGATACGCATCCTATCCTCACCCAGACGTTGTCTACCTTTGTAACCCATCAGCAGTCAGATGGGATGAAGTAGACAAATTATATACCTCTCTTGAAAAAGTAAGGACTGTAATTCCAGCAGCCAGAGATTTGGATCATTTGACGATTAGATCGTCATGAAGGATAGCATGTATGTAGCACTCACTATAGTCGTACGCGACAACGGTAATTACGACCACTAGTGAGACATTTGTGGCATTAGTCTTTTATCGAGGATGTGAGTGAGCCTACCAGGTATGATAACAGACGTCTCTATGCTTTGTACAAGACTATCCAAGTCGGAGTCGGAAGACATGGCATGCACAAGAGAAAGGACAGGGATGTGAACCGAACTGCAGTGGAGGAGGATTGGTCGACGCCAACATTCATTCAGTTATATGTGTTGCTTGATGTGGCACTATTTTTCCACACGAGGGGGAGACATGGACGACAGGTGGGTAGCAACTGCCAATCTGATGTCCGAGGGCGGTGTCGCCACGTATAATCACGCGCTGTCGAAAGTTCGTTACGATAAAGTAGACTCGGTACTGACGACTCAACCTCATCAGGATCGCTCGAGAACCGATAACCGCATGTTAGGCCTAGGTGAAATGCCACAGTGAGCACTGAGCATGACTTCTCTCACTGATGGCAGGACACTGTCAACGACCTAGTAGCGGAGTTCAAAGTTCGAAGTACCTTACAATATTCAAAATGTGCATATCACATTGGCAAACGACGTGGTGGCCACTCACTGGTACGTATGGTCGCGACTGTATGGTCACTTTTTCGTGACACGCGTGAAGCACGCCGAGGAAGGTGGCCTTGGTTTTGAAGGCAAAGAGTTCGTGCGACAACGCTCGCTAGTAGTAGTGACTTGTCGGGCAGGGCGCGGAACGGGATTATCGGGGATTTGGTCATTTCCGAGGTCCCAGGTCAATGGCCTGTGAAAGGTTGAAACGGTCACGGTTGACGTCCCTTTTACCAATGTTAGACTAAACTTTGGTTATAACTCGGGTACCTGATTTTACTCGGCTACGAGGCACAGAGAATAAGTACCTGTGCCTCCGTTTTTTACCGACAAGAATACTGGTAATTGCTACATGATGGTACGTTAGTACGAACTTCGCGCTTGTGACGATCGCACTCACCAAGACAGGGCGGCGCCGCCATCAGGACAAACTTCAGCCCGCCATGAGCCCAGTTCCGAAACAACCTCTCCCATCCCCCGACCCACTATAACGCTTACTTCTTATCTTCGTGTCCCATTCCCCATTCCCCGTACCTCGACCTCGCTCGCTCTCTGCGTCGTAGCCAAGATCCTCATCAAGACGTTCCACCAAGAGGGCCCCCATGCACGTGGGTTATTCCGTAATCGTTGATTTCGCCTCAATGACTGTCCAGCTGCCTATCGCCCCTTCATGGCTGCCACGTCATCGAGTCTGATGACGACAAGGGACGGTACACTTCCGAGTCCGACGCACCCAACGGGGCGAAAACATACGCATCAACAGCAAGTTAGATGCAGATTCAGACCGCCACGAAGACACTGACGACCCTTTGGTGGATCGAATATGTGGACAAGATTTTCGAACACTGTACATGAGGTATATATTTCCTTTACTACCTTCTCAAGCTACTTTACATGTCCTGTCGACAGGAGTTGGCCTGGTCAACTACTCAAAATAACGTTGTCGACTGCGAAGCGACTGTTGAAACGCGTCAAGAAGGAGTTCGTGCATCGTTTCGAGTCTTCACCGGCCTGTGGTGCCTCAGGTGGTAAGACCACTGCAGAGTATACGACGATCAGGCCGCACCATACCTGTTGCTACCAACGCTTTTTTTCCTGACTCGATTCCTGGACTGATCCCGCACTCGCCGTTTGTTCAACGACGAGGAACGATCCGAGCCCTTGTCCTTGACCAGACGGTGTGTTGTTGTCATATCCTCACCCTGTTTTTCTTATCTTTTCATGTTTTTTTAATGCCCTATCCTGGTGCTCGCGAGTCTCGTCTCTCGTATTGCATACGACGCGATGCCCTTGGATCTCTGACAAGCCCCGTTTGGAGATTCTCAAGGGAGATGGCCCCTCGAACTGCCATTATGTGATTTTCATGTCGTCACTATGCTTTTGTGCCGCATCCCTGATCGTCTCATTTCGTTTCGCCGCTCATTTTTGCGACAATCATCTCCCCGTCGCTGAGGCTTCGCAAGAGACAAAAAATGGGTTTCTGACTATCATGAATATAGATGATGTTGTAGCACATGTGGCATCGGGCAATCAGCAAGCAATTATACGCTGAAATACTCATCCCTATTACATTGCATCTCTCACTCTCCCTACAACACAACACCCCTTCGTGAAGGAGGCAGGGTAACAAGACTATATTTACCTGTAGGAATGGCGTTAAGCTGTACATACAAGTAAGGAATGTGTGTAGATACGAAGTATTAGTAGTTTATGTCCATTCGGTGTGTAACGGGACTGAAGGAAAGAAAAAAAAGAGTGGCGTGTAAGTACCGTGTGGTAATCCAAAAAATAAAATGTAGTGTCCTAATCATATATACTAGACGGCGCTCCGATACCCTTTATAAACACGGGTACGGCACACTGGCACACATACGAATGAAAATGAACCAGATTCACGGGCGTGCCAGCGGCCCTAAGCATCGCTCGCAGTAATTAGCTCCTCCAGCTTCTCTGTATCCATACCTGGAACGCGAGGCACAATTCTACAATTGAACGGGAGAGGATGCCTGTAAACAGGAACCCAAAAGTCAGTGTGAATGGACGAATCAGTCCCCTCGTCCTCTACTCACACGGCGAGCGCGCTCGTAAACTTTGGTTCGACGGTGATTTCAACTCCGTTTTCGTCCAGGGGTTTCGAAATCTGGAAGACGGCCAGCACTTTGGCGATCGTGGACCACACCGATGTGTCAGCAAAGTGTCGCCCGACGCACATTCGGCGACCAAATCCATACGCGATGTGTAGGACGTCGTTCGGTTTGAGTGAACCGTCGTCGTTGAGGAATCGTTCGGGAACGAACGCGTGTGGATTGAGGTATCTCCTTTCATCGCGGGACATCGCCCTGGAAATGTCACGGGTCACCAATGTCTGTTTGTAATAAAACCACAGATGAGTTTACTAACCACAGGTTCGATATAACGATAGCACCTGGAATAGTGGATGTTAGTAGAAGTTTTGTCATTGCGCAAGCGACAATTTCTTTACCCTTTGGGATGTGGAATCCATTATATACGTCATCGTTCACAGCAGCATGGGGGATAGCTAAGTGGTTGCAGGGATCAGCATAAAAACGAAATTAACTCAGGGTCCGGCGTCGCTCACAGAGAGGGGTGACAGGGTTGTATCTGAATATTTCCCAAAATATGGCATCGACGAGCGGCAGAGAAGGTCGATCATCTATCGACGGTAATCTGTCCCTGCCCACCACACCATCGATTTGCGCCTGTGCCTTTTTCTGAACTGCTGGATTCAACATCATCATGAGAAAGAACGTCATGAGAGTCGAGTGAGACTGTTCCCAAAAGTTGTAGCATCAATACAGAGTCTTCGTGACTTCGTCAATGGACTCACTGTTTCCGTCGCAGCTGTAATGCCAGAGGGCGTGGCGCATTGAGGAGGGAGCAAACCAAATGTTCAAGATGCTTACCCAGAGAAGCGGAAGCAGCTGCTTCGCTCAGGGTCTTCAACCATAATTTATCAGGCACTGCCCCTTTCTCCCCCGCCTTTCTGAGTGCGTCATGTATCAGGCCCGGAGCAGCATCGCAATCCGTCTTGACGGAATAGTAAACAAAGACACGAGATGATGTATATGGATCTCACTACATTTTGTACACAATGTTGGAATTGCGCTTCGACAAATTGACTTGCAAGCTTTTTCGCAGCTGCTATTTCCTTTTTGAATGACATACCCGGAAGCCATTCCGGGAATATCTCCACTGCGGGAAAGTTCAAGTAAATTAATAGATCGTATGATGCGGCATATTCAATTAGCTCACGTATTGGGAAGGCGGAAATGGTGATCGCGACGCTGGGGCGCACGACTGACAAGGCAATTTCTTGAACCTGTTCTAGACCCTTGATGACTTTGTCGTCCCTAGATTCGGGGTCGTAATCATACACGCTGTTCAAAATGATCGAAGCCGTGTATCTTGACGCAAATTTAACATGAGTTTTGCCGTTGCATCAAAGCTCGAACACGCACTCAAGCACATGATCGTCAAGTTGATTTGGCCTATCGAGCAGCCGTCGGAGGAGTTGACATGCCTTGTTGTGTTGCAGGGACAAAAATCTAGGTGCCGCGTCGAGCCTAAACGTCTGGTGGCAAAACCGTCTATGGAGTCGCCATCTGTCACCGTATCCCACTATTGCAGTAGCGAAATCGACGCCAGACCTAGGGTCATTAGTAGTCCAAATTACGAATACAATACTATAAGGACATACATTTCATTGATGGCGAGGTGAGGACGGTCAGAATAGTTGTAAGAACGATTCTGAAGTAGATCCTTTGCTGCTTCTTCCGAATTGAGGATGATAATGTCTTTGCCTAATAGTCGAGAGTATACGATGTCACCTGCGCAAGCAACTACATGAGCGGTGGGTTGTCGTCTCTGCATGCTTGACTTGCCGTAAATCTTTGCCCATTCGCTGTAGGTTCTCCACGGGGCGGCTGCATCGATCCCAATGACATTTCCAACCCATGGTAAGCCAGGAGGACCGGGAGGGAGTGGAAAAGTGGGTCTAGCATCCCAGAGATATCGTCTGCCGATGTAGATCGTGATGCACCCAAAGGCAACGGCGTACGCGATGGTAGAGCCTATCATGACAGGATGGGGATAAAATTTAAAACATGTAAATAAAGCATGCCAGTGAGCGGGCAAAGAAAACTGTAGTTGCGCGTTACGAACGTTAGCTGTCGCGCCCCTTTCGGCTCAAGCGCTTGCCAATCGGCTAATCCACGTTGATACCTTTTATTGACTAGATCGTGTCAAGTGAGGGTTTGTTGCCGGTCGGCGGTCGTGCTAAGCAAAAAAAATTGTATTCACGCTCGACCAGCGACAAACGCACCCTGGGCCAACTGGCAATGAATGAGGGACAATTGGGACTTTGTCAGCGTTTCAATGTCGAAATGCATCTTCACTGCAGCCAACGACCATTTGACGGACTGAGATTGATCCATCGAAAAGTTCATGTCCAAGTTGGCCGCACGCCAACCCGACCCTTTCTCGAGCGGCCAAGGACGCACCCGAACAATGACTGGCGCATCAGGAAATCAGTGTGGAGATGATATTCCTCATGCCTTGTGATGACACAAATTAAACTAGCTAGAGTTGATGTATTTTACATGTAGATAGTTGAAAATTTGCTCAGTTAAAATTTTCAAGGGTATATCTAGGTGTATCATCAATATCTAGACATATCATCACTTCACCAATTTCCATCCGAGTGTGAATAACAACAAGGAGTCCCTCGACAGCTGCGAACTCCGATTCTGTAAGAAAAGGAAATTGATCGCGGCGTCGCTTTTTGTTCTTGAGCGCCCTAAATGTCGCTCATCAGACCTCGCTCGCTGTTCAACATCCTGAAATTCGTCGTCCCTGCCGCCCTCTTCACGCTCTGGTGGGTCTGGCGTGCGTTCGAGCCTCATCTCCATGTCGACCTCGTTTTCTACGACCGCAACTGGATCGCGAAAGAAATCCACCCCGTCACCCCCCTCTCCGGTTGCTTCGATCCAGACCGCGTCAGTTCGTCGTACAACCTCAGCGAACAGCTCTACGGAAAAAAGCGCTTCGAGGTTCAAGCAGGGGTCCCCATGCGAATGGGAATGGACTGTTATGCCTTTGCCGGCACCGTCGTTCTGCCAGAGCAGCATGACACTCTTCAACAAGCCTGGATACCCCCCGAACATCGCAACCAGTACCACACCTACTGGCGCACGGACCTCGTCCCGTTTGGGGAACGCCAAGAGTTTATGCTCAAGTCCTTCTTCGCCACTCAGAATCTGCCCCGCTCTCGCCTCGTTCTCTGGTCAAACGGTGACCTCACCGAGGATCCGATCGTGCAAAACTACCTCCAACGCTATCCCGAGTCTTTCCTGCTCAACATCGTCGACATTCCTACCCTCGCCGAGGGCACGGCCTTGGAATCGAGCAGCCTTCTTCGACTGAACGACAAGAAAGCATGGGTCGACGGTGACCTTGTCCGTCTCCTCGTCATATGGAACTACGGCGGTGTATGGATCGACATGGACATGCTCGTCACGCGCGACCTCGAGCCTCTTCTCGAGCACGAGTTCGTGACGCAGTGGGACTGCTGGGGTAACGTCTTGTTTCCACTCGTTTACACGTTGATTGGTTGACACCACGCCCGTCCAGGAAAAACCTACCAAGCGCTCAACGGCGCTCTTATGCACTTCAAACAGCACTCGCCCTACCTCTGCGAAGCATTCCACCTCATGGCTACGTCCACGCCCCCTCGCTCGCCTTCGACAGACTGGGGTGCGATCCTCTACCTCCGCCTTTGGCGTCGCCTCCTCGCCGCGTCGATCCCTCCATTCAAGATCCTCCCGTTCTGCTTCAGCGATCCCCTCGCCTGTCGGCTCGACAACAGCGTCCCCGACCCGTTCTTGCCCGATCGTGCAGATGGCCACTGGGTGGAGGGGTATGGTCTGGAAGAAGGTGGTGGGCTCGACCTCACGCTGAAAAAGATATTTGCAGTGCATTTGCACAACCGGTGGGATAAACCGTTTCCAAAGGGCGGCTGGGTGGAGCGGTTGCTGCTTCAGCGGCACGAGGAGGCGTTGGAGAATTCACAGTACCAGGTGATGGAACTGGAACGAAACGATAGCAAGAGGGAATGAACTTATGTACGTGAGTGGTCTTCCAAGGGCGCGTCCTAGAATCGATGGTTGACCTCTTCCTTTTTAGATATTGGTATTGACACCCGCCTCTCCTAGAGTTCGAGAAACAATGCTTCGCTATCACTTTCGATGTTTGTATGCTCGATGTTAGACACGACACGAACCTTGTGCATTATATGGATATTTATGGACAACATCAGAATCACCACCACAAGGGACATATACTCCTGACTTCATGTGACAAGATCATGTTGCCTGCAGATTAGTGTCTTTTTTATGTGCCTGTCTCCAAACTATTGTGTCTTCTATACATTATTTGTGCCAATAGAAACACAACGAGGAGATATTGGGCAATGTGACAAGGAAATTACAAGGTCGAGTAATGTTCCCCTACTGATGTAAAAGGGATGATGACAAAGGGGAAACCAATGTGGTGACAAAAAATCAAGGAAAATGTAAAACGAAACTGTATAAAACGACCAAGAGCCTTGATGGATTGTGATAAGAATATGCTTTCCATTCTTTTTTCCTGGTGGTAGTCCGTGTGTAATGGATTCGTTCGACTGTAATACGAGTATGATAAATAAAGAAAAAGAAAAGGAAGTGAGAAGGGGCGAATCACGATCGCCCTACCACCTAATCATCGGATCATAAAGCTATGGGCCACTGCGATCGCGCACGTCGCCGCACATGCCAGGAAACCAAGTGGGTACCCTGACGGGTCGTCCTGCGTGCTCGCTGACCAAAGCTGTCGAGGGAGAAACATTATCATCAGGTCACCGTCCTAGCATGGAGACCAAGGAAACTCACGTAGCCCCCAAGGATCGGTCCAAAACAACGTGCAAGACTAACGATACTCTGTGCAGCGCCGTTGGCAAAGCCGACCGCGCTTGGCGGAGTCACTAGGTTGGGAAATCAGTCTTGGCACACGATGCACGACATAACAGGTAAGAGAGCACGTACTGTAGTTCAGAAGGATAGCCACGGACGTGTATGCAAACGTATTGCCACAATACCGAACGGCGCTTGCGTTCGTTTGTTAGTAATCAAACCGGATTAGCCAAGGTAAATGCGCTTACGTGCTCACCGAGAGCGCTGGAGAAGGAGGGGAGAAGCTGAGACTGAAGGTGCTAGAATGACATGAGATGCGACTCACCAGACATGAGAAAGATGTTGCCACTGTCAGTTGCACTTGCAAAGACGCGATATAGCACGACAGTCAGGTAAGCAGGAATGAACAAGAACGACCCCATTCGGAACATTGCCATATGCGAGAAACGTCCACGGGGAGGGCTAAACCTATGGTCAGAATCATATTGTTCGCAAGTAAGATATGTACGTGCCCAATGTTTCTAAAGAAAGAGATTATCATCAGATAAGAGGCGAATATACGAGCCGCTCACGGATAGAGATAGAATTGGTAGACAATCTGAAATAGGCACATTAGAGCAACTGTAGCGTACGAAGTGAGTAGCGCTCCGGATGAAGACACCAAGAGCACACACTCAATTGTGAAAAATGTCCAGGGTTCAGATTTAACCCTCCAGAGTTATAGTCGCTGTCATCCTCGTCAACTTCCTTGCCAACTGGAGCAAAGGACTGACTTACGTGACAAGATACGACAGGAAGACCTGATCGTGTGTCGTACTGTGCAGCGCCAGCAACCCATACTGGATGATGACCAAGATGGGTAACTGTGACACCAGTGATGGGGGTTTCTCTGCCATTTCTTCCACGACGCCAGCCTCGGCTGCATCGATGGCATTCGCCGACCCTTGGCGCTCAAGAATAGGGGGTAATGCATCCAAAGGCTCTGCCTCGCGCATCTGCGCATCAAGCACAGCAGTCGGTGTCCGGACGCCGGGGTGGGCAAATATACTTGGGCCAGTTGTAGATGAACGGCGGGAGAGACGGCCGCCCCCGAACACCGAGGACCCAAAGGCAGACGTACGAGAGACAGAGCGTCGGGAGTCGCCTCGGATCGACGGAGATATGGCGCTCGTCGAACGTGGACCGCGTCGCGGCCAGATCGTTGCGCTCCGAATGCTCCGCGAACCCGTCCTCCCACGGACTGACCCGAGGACATCCTGATCATCCTGATCCTCTTCCACATCCAACTCTGCTTGCTCCTCGTCCATGGCCACATCCATATCCAACTCATATTGATCCTCGTTGTCGACGTTCATCGCAGCAGCAACCCACAAGTCAGCAATATTTGTCACTGCATTTTCGTTCGCCATGAGCAATCGCTGTGTGAAGCTGAGCTCTGAGCCCTCGTAAGACTGAGGGCCATCGAAGAAGGTACTCTGACTCCTGAACGTACTCGCCATACTCTTGCGTGGCGTGATCGTCCTGGCTAGTCGATGTCTCTGATTCCCGCTGTAACCATATGCGGAACCGTTCGCCCGACTCAATCGGTGCCTATTCAAGGGCGGAGATGAAATCAGCGGGAAGGATGGTGTGGTGGGGATCTCGGTGGGATGTACGACCGGAGAACTTGATGCGGTATAAATAGAGAATGGACGAGAAATCTTCCGCTTTAGTGTACCAAAAAACCCCGTGGGTTGCTCTGCATCAAAGGGCTCGTCCATAATTTCGTCTTCTTCGGGTATTGGCGGATGCTGGTTTCCAGGTTTCTCTAGGGAAAGACGAATAGCACCTTCCCTTGGTCCTCCGTCTGGCCCAAGGAAAAGCGACAAGACCGAGCCTGTGCGAGACTGAGCGGTTTGAGTGAGATGGACAAGGAAAAGGGCGCACCAATAATGGCTATACTGCCAGCCACAGCACACGGCAAAAAGTACGGGAGTTCTACGAAAAAAGGGATAGGGCCAAACACCTCTGGCCACTTATCCGCAGGTCGCTCAACTGATATGTGCACATGAGCTGCTGAAACGGTAGATAAGCAGGAGATAACACACATGCTCCTCCTACGACTGCTCCTGCAACACCTCCTAATCCCCAGCAAAAGCTGCAAGATAGCGGTTAGGACGAGATGCAATACGAGAAGAAGATCCGGTTACCCCATGATGGCATATGCTCTGCCTTCGTTGGTGGCGTCGGTTACGGTGGTGACGCATCCACGAGCCACGCCGACTGCGCCGGCAAAGATACCTTGGAGGAGGCGAACGACGAGTGCCTGGCGGAATGTCGTGCAAGTGCCGAATACTGAAACGGTGACCGCACTCCCAAGCAAGGAGAAAAACAAGACGGTGCGATTGCCATGCTTGTCTGCGACGGTGGCCTACACGATAGCGAGGTGAACAAGAGCAGGAAAAGAAACAGTGGGCACATACCCATAGCAGGGAGGTAAGGAACTGAGTGAGGAAAAAAGCGGCGACTGGACGAGCAGGGTAAGTGCATGTCCAATGACAAAAGGAAGCGGAGGCCGACCTAGAATGCCGGTATAAAAGGCAATTTCTGATTCGTCTTTGAACTCGTTGAATCCTAGAATAACCAGATATCTCAGACGTGTCACACGATGTCATTCTGAACGGAGGCATGCCTTTGACCATGAAGAGTAGGAACGGCATCGATACGTTCGCGAGCAAGAACTCGCTTAGCATTGTCTACGCCACACTGAGAACCATCTCAAGGGCGGGATAAAGGCATGCTCACAATGGACAACACGATCATAGACAGCACTGGCAATGGGGTCGAGTCGGGTTCACGGACATGCAGCGCGCTCGGGATTGGTGGCCGCTCTAATGTTGAAGACTTGATCCCGTGGTCCTCGTGGCCCATCAACCTGGATAAGATAGTCGACCGTGTCCAGGAGGCGCGCCGGGGGGGCACGCGCTCGCCGACATCTTCGACGTCTTGGTGTATTCCCAGCGCGTTCGGTGTGCCAAAGGAACGTCCTGACGGCGATGTCATTTGAACACGGTGGGGTGCCCTCTGAGGGGCCTGTGCGGACACGCGTGAGCCAAATTTCCTAGGCATGCTTGGTGGTCTTATACAGATCTCGACGAGTAGTACGCCTAACCTCGCCAGACTACGCGCTTATGTAATCGCACCCGTCGCAGAAAGGCCTCTTCTTATCGAACTGGAGCATCCATCAGACGTCGGCTCTTCGCAGCCCAAGGTCTACAAAAGTGCGAAACAAAAGTTGGAACCGCCACCGCCAAAACCGCGCCGAATTTCCTCTACTAGGCTTTGGTTCCACACGAGAAGTCACGTCGCTAATTTTTCCATTGGTAGCGTCTGTGACCACTCGGATGCGTGACCCGGTGTGACACTGTCATTCCAATGACACATCGGAGCGACTTTATTGCCAGGACCGACTACAGGAAGGTCCAGAATCCCAGTGCGAAAAGTCTCCCCCGGTACTTACAAACGACGATGTCGCCGTCGGTAGCGAGTATAACTTCTGACTTGCGGCTCAAAGGCCGTACTGGAGTCCGACGAGTCGTGTTTTCCTCCCCTTGACACTGCCGATGTGAGCAGCCGACGACCCAGCATACTCTCTGCTGTGCTTCAACTTCATGACTTCCTAATCGCATATGAATTTACTTGACGAATGTGCGTCAGATGGATGACGCTCTGCCGACACGTCAGGGTAGTCCATGATCGCACAAGTGCTGGCCGTCTTCCAGATTACTATCGAAACTCCTGGACGAAAAACAGAGTCGAGACTCACCGTCGAACCAATGTATACCCTAAGGACTAATTCCACAATCTCTGGATTTTGTGCTGTCAGTTCTTTTGCGCGGAGGACGGTGGCTGTCTGGACTTCTCAACATGCATGGCCCGCAAATTCACGTTGACGATTGTTCAAACATTCACGACAAATGTCGATCTTCATGTTAATTATCCCCCTCGTCGTACGTGCGTTAAAATTCAAATCTCTGTTCCTATCGCAAACATCACGTCTTGTCATTGATTGATTGAAAGAATTGTGTCGGTCCAAGTCAATCTTTTTGTTGAAAACAGTAAGTCACGCTTCTCTATGGTAATCTCGCTAACGTGGTGCTTTGATCATCGTCATCACAGTTCAGTCTAGAGAAATCGCACACTAATTAGATAATGTCTCTGTCGCTGCTTGCGGCCGCCCCGTTCGAAATCCTACAGATGCTGATCCCCCGCTGTCCACTTTGAAAGTTGACTGATCCTCTCTCGCGGCTATAAGTCCGCGGGCAATATTGCTCATGATTATCCATCTCCTTTCCCTCATTCTGGTCCCCAACATTCATCATCGTTCCTTTGTCGTCTAGTCTGTCGTTTCAAGATGCCAACCTCGCCTTTCACCTCCCGATCGACCACCACAACTTTCCTGCTTCCTGATCTCGTCTCACACTGTTCGTTTGATCTGCACATGGACAGGAACCACGAGCTTGTTTCAGTCGAGTCGAAGCGGTGGCTGTTAGACGGTGACCACGAACTCGATGAAACCGCGATTCGTGCCTTTCACGGTCTCAAGGCTGGAAAGCTCGCGGCGATGTGTTATCCTCATATCGGCTATCCCCAACTCCGCGTCTGCAGCGATTTCCTCAATTGGCTCTTTCACCTGGACAATCTCTCCGACGATATGGACGATCGTGGCATAGGCGAGGTCGCCAACGTGGTCATGAACTCACTTTATCATCCACACACGTATCGTTCTCCGGCGCGCTTGAATCGGATGACGAAAGAGTTCGTGATTATTTTTATTTTTATTCCAAATATCGACCCCCTCTGTCTCTCCATGGCTTCGAAACAACATGCTGACTTTGCTCGCCCCGCTGCTAGTTTATTCCAACGGATCAGCCAAACGGCATCTCCGGGTACTTGCCAACGGTTCTTGGAAACGATGGAGCTCTTTTTCCAAGCGATCCATCGACAGTCCCTCGACCGCGTCAACGAAACCATCCCCGATCTCGAGTCGTACATCGCTCTCCGTCGCAACACGAGCGGCTGCAAACCCAGCTGGGCGCTTATTGAATACGCTCACCATCTACACATCCCTGATGACGTCATGGACTCTCCCATCATTCGAAGTCTTGGCGAGGCCGCGAACGATCTCGTCACCTGGTCAAATGTAAGTCGGATTCTTTATTATACCGGCCGCGGCATTGACCCGCCACATCCGATTCCCTCTTCTCAGGACATCTTTTCGTACGACGTCGAACAGTCCAAAGGGCACACGCACAATATGATCGACGTCATCATGCACGAACAAGGACTGGAGCTCCAAGATGCTGTCGACATCGTCGGCGACTTTTGCAAGCGCGCCATCGATCGGTTCGTAAACGAGCGTGCACGATTGCCTTCCTGGGGACCTGCTGTGGATGCTGACGTACGTATTTACGTCGACGGACTCGCAGATTGGATCGTTGGCAGTCTGCATTGGTCGTTTGATACCGAGAGGTATTTCGGCAAGGTTGGGAAACGAGTCAAGGTGACTCGCACGGTTACGTTGCGGCCGAGAGCCGTTCCACCGCCGGTTCGGGGGATATAGTAGCTCGGCGATGCCCACCCAGTTTTGTTCTCGGATCTTCCCATCTTCCCATCTACTTTCTATATCAAGGATTATCGCCGTTGCTTGGCGGACCTTCGACCACTGCATGCTGCCTTGTGCAGATCCATCTACATGGTACGGACTTGCGTTTTATGTCAAATCGGTGTGCACGATACCTAGCAATCTACTGCTGTATGTAATATAGATATGAATACTGCGTTATTCAACCCAAACTTTTGTATGTAAATGGTTCTTGCCCAAGAAAGTCTGAGTCAGATATCGTACAATGCATTGGATGCTGTGTCAAAACCCTGAAAAAATGCTGTGATGCTAACAATGCGGACACGAAGGCCGTGAGGAGAATCGTTAGGGGGGATCTCACGCCGACAATTAATTGGTAATGAACGGACTGGAAAAATAACAAAAAGGCTGAATAAAATAGGGTTGAAACGTTGACGCGTGTCAGGGATGGTGAGCCCGGAAACCGTGAACCTCGAGGCTATCCTCAGCCTTGTCTGTGATCCCCGGCAGAAAAGGATTCCCGTCCTTGTCATCGAACCGCACACCTCTAGAACTCCAACGCTTGCGCCATTTTTGGATGAAAAGAGAATGTTCTACTACCCCTGCCAATGTCCCCGCGTTTCGTATCCGAACCTGTCTCAGATTCGGCAAGTTGGATTCTTCAATCTGACACATCAGGTCTTCTAGCGGTTTCATGATATAGGCAGCAAATATAGGAAACGGTACACCGACGATGTCTTCGCTGATAGGGAAGATACCGATGCGCTCGAGAGTTGGATGATAGAGATTATCGAGTTGTTGATGTGGAAAGATGGTGACAAATGTTTCGAGGTTGGGACATTCGGCAATGATTTCCGGCAAGAGTGGGGTATACGCGACCGTCCTTACTACTCGGATTTTGTGTCCGTGCGTTCGCAAAAAATCTGGGCTGAACGGGGAAAAGCCTTCTAGGCGCTGTAGACAGGGCAACTGATTGAGGGACTTGGAGAGCATGAGAAGGAGAGTGTTAAGAGGGACGTTTCCCAAAGATGCGTGCGAGAACGAGGGACTGTCTCCCAAGATGAGAGTTCTGAGGTTGGGTAATATGAGGTGCTCTTGACGGGGTCTTTCGGGGTATGATCCGTATATATTAGCCAGAGTGAGGCTGCAAAGACCGACCACGTCTCGGAGAACGTCGATCAGATCGCTCCATGATGGGCTTTCGTTGCATGTCCACTCCACCCTGCGGAGGGAATGCGCGGACGTCGCGAGGAGCGCTCTGACGACTTCGGTGGGGGTCTGTGTGGGAGGAAGGATTGTCTGGGAATTTGGCGTCAGGGACATGTAGAAATTGCTGTTGATGAAGATCTCGAGGTTGGGAGTACAGCGTAGAAGACGGGCAAGGTGTCTCGCGTCCGGCTGAAGTGGATTGTGGAGCTGGACGTCCACGCGACGGGTCAACGAACCGAGCGCACGGCAGCCATCTTTGGCCTTGCTTTGTTCGAGACGATCGGCAAAGATGATAACTTGTCTGGAGCAAGTGAGGTGGATGTGCTCGTGGATGAGCTCTGATACGATCAGATACCAATCTTTGCAGACCGACACCAGGGCTAATCGGGAGGACTGTGCCATGCTCCAATAGACATCGGCATCGCGAGTCTCGGAGAAGGGGTCGAGTCGGTCTGCGAGCAGTACGCCAGGCACTCGGATGACCAGGGAAAATATGTGTCTCCAGACCTCGACGGGGAGAAACGGTGGTGGGGCCATGGAGGGGGTATTCAAACTACTGCCACCGTGGCGTGAGGACGGGGCATAGGAGTTCCCACAGGTAATATAACTAG
This sequence comes from Leccinellum rugosiceps, assembly GCA_038089755.1. NCBI lineage: Eukaryota > Fungi > Basidiomycota > Agaricomycetes > Boletales > Boletaceae > Leccinellum > Leccinellum rugosiceps. Next base: position 31,113 of record JBBPLL010000052.1, on the reverse strand, counting down.
CCTCACCTGAATTGACGGTCAAGACAAGCAACAGGGGACAGTAAACGCTGCGACACGAAATATTCGTGCTGCGAGGGGGGTATGAGTACGGGGACGAGGAGGGGGTGATGGGCGAGTACGCCGGTGCAGACTTTGCTCGAAGAAATACGCGCACAAGTCCGCTTGGACCCACAATAAGGCCAAGAGACCATTTATAGTAAACCATGTTTGGATCAGAAGGTTCTGCCAAACAACCGCTCTGTCCTCGCCGACGACAAGGCGGCGGTCCTGAGAAATGTCCAAGAGAAAGGCACATTCGCAACACCCGTCAGCAGCTAAAAAAATAAAGGTCCGTTACGGATCGCTCGACCGCTTACCGTGGAAGGCGGTCTCGAGACCTGTAGAGACCGGCCTCGACGCCGACGACGGCATCCTCGAACTCGAAGAGGTCGACAACGTCGAGGTCGTCTATGAGGAAAAAGACGGCGGGAAAGTCGTCAGGTTCAGCGTTCGTTCGCGTTCTATGTGGCTTCGCCGAATTACGTCTAATATGTCCGAACCTACGGTAGGTCTTACAAGCTCCAGACACCAGTAGCGCGCCCAACAAACTCTCCCGCCAGTCGCCCGACAGCTTGGCGGAGACATCTCAGGCGTCGTTCGATTGTACGATATCGCTATCATTCAACGTCGTGCGCCCTAGTTCACCTCGCAAACAGCTGCCCTCCTGCCTGAATGGTGCTCTTTCAACTTGCACCCTCATCTCCTCCGAGTGCTCTACAACAAGTCGTTTACTTCTCCCACTCCAATCCAATCACAGGCGCTCCCGTTTGCACTCTCGCATCGGGATATCATCGGCGTGGCTGAAACGGCACGTCTCACCCACTCTACCCATGACACCGACTAACGCGGGCGTTCTTAGGGTTCAGGGAAGACCCTCGCTTACGGACTACCCATTCTCCACCGCATACTCTCAGAGCCGAGGCTTCCTACCCAAAAGCGCAGTGTTCAGGCCCTGATCCTCGCTCCCACTCGAGAACTCGCTCTGCAAGTTTCGGATCATCTCAACGCGTTTTCCAACGCGGTCGGCGGCTCGCTCAAAGAAGAACCCGAGGTTGTGGATCTATCGAAGCTCCAGGGCAACATTAAGGGACCTGATGGGGGAAACGTGCATGCGTTGCCCCTCATCAGCATCGCCGTTCTAGTCGGCGGTATGTCGTCCCAAAAGCAACGGCGCGTCCTCAATCGCGGAGTCGACATTTTGATCGCAACGCCCGGGAGGTTATGGGATATTCTCCAAGAGGTTCGTTCTTTGTAAAGTTGGATCATCACGCTTTTGAAAGAAAATCAACCAGGATGACGTTCTCGCGCAACAAATTCAGAATCTCAGAGTTCTCGTGTTGGACGAGGCGGACCGCATGATCGAAGCCGGGCACTTTGCTGAGATGGACAATATCCTCCGTCTTACCATTCGCACCTCAAGGTGAGGCAATCGACTTAGAACGAACGCAACTGACAACACTCGTTTCAGCGAGGACGAGATAGAACCAGAAGTAGATGATCAGGAAAGTGATGCAATATCGCCCCCGAGAAACGGCTTGCAAACCTTTGTGTTCTCTGCAACGTTGAGCAAGGATCTTCAACGAAACCTTAAACGTTCCAAACGCAAGCTAGAAAAAAGGGGTACCTCCAAACCTCCCAGCACTCTCGGTGAGTCACAACCCGATCTGAATGAGTGACAGCGCCCATCTCACGTGATTTATCAGATGATCTCCTTCTGCGACTTGACTTCCGGGATCCGCAGCCAGAACTCATTGACCTCAGCCCGGAGGGCGGTGTCGTCTCCACGCTCCAAGAAAGCAAAATTGAGTGCCTCGCATCCGAAAAGGTAACGTGGCAAACACGTTTCCGCTAGCATTCGCTCATTTACTCTTGCCCCTGCAAGGACACGTATCTGTATTACTTTCTGCTCCGATATCCTGGTCGCTCGCTTGTGTTCCTTTCGGCAATCGATGGGATCAGACGCCTCACACCCCTTTTAGAGCTCCTTAATCTAAAAGTGTTCCCGTTGCATTCGCAGCTGGAGCAACGCCAACGCCTCAAAAACCTTGATAGGTACCTGATATAACCTAGTTCCTTCGGCTCGATCTCATGCTAGCTCGATAGATTCAAGGCGACACCAAACGCCATTCTTCTGGCGACCGATATTGCAGCCCGTGGACTGGATATACCCTCCGTAGACCATGTCATACACTATCAAGTTCCGCGGTCTGCCGATGTGTTCGTCCACCGGAGTGGTCGGACCGCGCGTGCGATGCGCCAAGGGTTCAGTTTGCTCATGGTTTCTCCCGAGGAGAGGAGGGTCGTGAGAGCACTGCTCTCGAGTTTGGGTCGTCGTACGTAGATCCTGCTCCCGATACCTCCTCTAACATTTCAATCGCGGTCTCAGAGGATACGGATATACCCGACATCAGTGTCGAGTTAACGTTACTCGGCCACCTGAAGGAACGAATTCGGTTAGCGAGACAGATTGATACGCAGCAGCACCGAGTTAAGAAACGGAATCACGAACGCCAGTGGCTGAAAGAGACCGCGGAGGCGATGGAGATAGAGCTTGACTCGGATGTTGTGAGGTAAGTGTCATCGCCCCTGTTCCGGTCAAGCGACGCAGGTGCCATCATGCATGATGCAGTGTTTCTGAAGATGAAGGTGGGCCAACAAAGCATCAAAGAAAACGGACGGACGCCCAGACCGCAGCTTTGAGGGCTGAGTTGAAAGGGATGCTTTCCCGGCCGCTGATCGCGAGAGGAATTTCCACGCGGTACATTACCTCGGGAAGCATACCGATTGCGGACGACATGCTGGCAGGAAAAGGTTAGTCATTTGCTCTTCACACGATGGGAAAGGGAATGTGGAGTGTAACCTAACCTAACCCGATGACATAGTGCACGAATCCATATTGGGGCTGGCGAGGACGGATGCCGTAAGTGATGTGGTTAGTGTCCGTCGGACGGGCTCTGTGTGCACAAAACAAGAGAAGGAGTTGGAAGAATGGAGCGGGATAGGAACACACTTGGAGTAGATCGATGATCCACGAGGCTAGTCATGAGACTCCGTGGACACTCCTTGAATAATCTTGATCTTGATGGCAGTGGCGTGGTCCAAACTCCGCTCGGTTGTCTCTGTGTTTTATCCCATTTCATTACTGTCCAACCACCACCACGTCTCTCCTTCACGACTTCGATGACTACTCCTCCTCCTTCCCCACTTAGAATGACTCTCACTGTGTCCACCGTTGCCAACGCCTTCGTCAAGTTCAAACGGGCCCGTCATGACGCACTCGATTTCGCCTCGGGCATACCAATCACTCACCCAGCCTTGTCCAGCGAGGATGCAACATGCAAACGACGGGTACCACTGGATCACGGAGACCGCTTTGTGTGCACGGGTGCGGTAGATGTGGCCAAGTTACTCCGCGGCTCGCGGGCGAGTTTGTTGGAAAAAGCCGTATATCTTGGTGCAAATGTGCTCGTCGAGGAGAGGTGGGTCTTTCGTTTTTCATCGCTTCTCTTACATGTGGGCGGGTAGAAGTCTTGGTTTTGGACTTGTGGCACTTCAGTGGACGGGTGGCACCGGATGTCGTGGCGACGGCTGACAGTGTTTCTTTGTAGTTGGGTTTGCCAAATTCGTATACCAAAGAATAGGCACGATGGCAAGTTTCGGGTGCATGTGAGTATCGTCAAAACGATATGTTCGAGGATTTTACTGCGACTGATCGTGGCTGTTGTTATGTCTAGATCCGATACTACGCATCCGCATCGCGGTCCTCCCTCCCGGACCCACAAAAGCCCGTTGCTTTGGACAAGGTGACGAACGTGCCTGGACTAATGACCATCATTGAGCGTGAAGAGATCTCTCTTTGATCTTTTGTTACTTTCTCCCACACCCCTCTTATCTTCCCCCCCTCGTTCAAAGCAAAATTTAGCATGTCGTTCCTTTCAGCATGGACTAGCAACAACATTGCTCATTCTATCTCTTGTATGATTGGACCACCTGCATCGTATCATGCCTTAATACTTCTAATGTACCATCATCACCCTTCCGACTGCAATAATTATTATATTATTTCATGTATGTACTTCTTTTCAGGACATTCAGTTCACGTTTCGATACCATGAGGGTATTGTAAACTCAGGGGACTGCTTGGACACGTGTGGAAACGGGTCGAGGAAGGATCGATCGATCATGCCATCAATCCATCATCCATCATCTCGAGCTCGACTTGATGTCCATTTAGGATGTCACTAGTTCACCTATTAGCAATATTAATACGCGGGTTCTGGCTCTAGGTGTTTCATTTACTTGCGATACCGACGGTCTCCATACCTTTTCAAGGACGGTTAAACAGTCATTCTGCAAACATGGATTCCGCTCTTGCGATGAAGTTAAACCATTCACTCAGGACGCCACCTTCTCCGCCCGACCACCCATGATATCCAACGCTCACCACAGTGGTCGGGAAACCCCCCAACGAGGTGAGTAGCTATTTTGACACGTTCTGACTCTGAGAAGCTTTGGCACACCGGGCCAATCGCCGTATGGCGGTTCGCCACGATCATCCTTTACAAGTGGCGTTGCGTTAAAACTCAAGTGCTGACCAGATCCTCTTCAGACCGGTCGCCAAGGTCACTCTTTAAACTGACAGTTTGGGGTCCTTTCAGTGTATCCTGCTCGACGAACCGTTCACGAACATTCCTGTCAAAAATCCGTGCCACTCGACCGTCGCCCACCCGGCTCTCAGTCCTCAGCAAGTGGCGTGGATCGTACTTGTAATGGTTATTGCCCTCTGTTGGCGCTCGTGGGTGGCCGATTTTCCTGGAGAGACAGGAGGCGATCATGATGGGATACCTACAACGGTAATGTCATCCGACTATTCCTGTGACGAAGGCTGCCTGGGGGTCTGGTGGGTAGTTCCGGCTTGCAGGCCATGGCCCATGGACATGCAGGGAAAGGTGTCCTGGTACGTCACCATCCATATGCCAATACTTGGTGTGTTACATACAATTGAAGCTGCCGGATCTGGCGGGGAGTATTTCCTCTTCATAACTTGTCCCAAAATAGGTTCCAATAGGTTAGGTATTCCTGCTTTTGACGGCCGCCGCTCTTATGATTTTTTGGCCCAGAAGTAGTCGGCTGACTTGCCACGAGTCCGGAGCTTCTCTTCACCCTCCTGTGATAGCAACACCATCCACTTATTCCTTACGTCCTTTTGATTGGTAGGTTACTCTGGTCCTGTTAGCACGACACTTCAACTTGAATGTTTCTGAGTGGGGAAGGTGGAGAGATGTCAGCCACCACACCAGTTCAATCGTTATTGGATCTCCTGGTCCTTTTCATTTGTCCCAGTCTACCTATCCTCCCCATTTAGAGACATCTAAATCAAATCCGTTCAACGTCACATTACTTTACCCTGTCCACCTCTGACCATCTCTGCGACCCACCCACGCATTTTCTCCGGTGTAACTACGGTACGACACACTGTCTCTGTGCGTCATAAGCCTAGATATGGAATTCGACGGTTCTGATATCTTCTCATGAACATGTGAGCGTCCCTTTCAAACGCATGTTTCTCCGATTTCTTTCTCTCTCTCAGGACTGCAGGCATCCGACAAAAATGGCCGACCAGTAAGCCTCCTCTGAAGGCGAATGGATCAATATTCTCTTCTGTCTTCTTTTATCGCATATAAAAACCTTACCTTAGATGCTCGAGGAAGTGAAACTACTGGTCGTCTTTGGTGCCCTCTGTGATGAAGGCGTCGCTCTTCTGGACTACGTTGTCACTTCCCGTTACTTTGTATGCCCAAGGGGCCACTTACACCCTCAGCTCCAGCCTCTCCGGGCAAGCTTTCCTCGACGCTTTCGAGTGGCAAGCTATTCCCGACCCCACAAACGGAGACGTGTGCGTGAATCCTGTGTCAATGGTGATGAGATGCACATCTGACAGAGAGCTCAAATCAATAGAAACTATGTCGATCAAACGACGGCAGAAACTGACGGATTGTATTCGATCAAGGGCACTAGCGTTATCTTGCGGGCCGACGACACGACCGTCCTCAATGGTACCGGCCTGGGACGAAATTCCTTTAGATTGCAGTCCCTGAACCAGTACACGACGCACGTTGCGATGTAGGTGTCAGTCGTGATCGAATTTCTTTTCCAACATTGATTTCAGCTTTGATGTTGCTCATATGCCCGAGGGTTGTGGGACCTGGCCTGCAATCTGTGAGTCCATGACGTCACCATGTGAGGATTCAACGTGCTCAACTTTACTTCAGGGTTCGTGGCGCTAATATTGACAAAAATCTTTGCTAACACGGCCGTGCCGCGCGTTGGACTGTAGGGTGTGTCGGTACCCAGATTAGGTCTTTTCTGTGCACTGATTACCGACCCAGGAAGTCGGTGCTGATTGGCCAAATGAGGTTCAAGTTCAATGAATACGTACCGTGGACGCCTCTGAACGACAGCTCTACAGGGTGAAGTAGACATCGTCGAAGGTGTTAATAACGTGTCGCCGAATCAGTCGACTCTCCACACCAGTGCCAGTAAGGTTTCCACCACCAGCATCGCATACTTTCCTCACACCGCCCAGATTGCACCATGCCGGCTACACGTGCGATGACGGGGTATGTACCATGCTGCTACCTACGTGTTTTCTTGTGCCGTGGGATTGACGTACAGCATATTCAGGACGAGCGAGGGAACGGATTGCGATGTGTATGATACGAACAATGGTGGATGCGGGGTTGCCCTGGCAGACGATAACAGCTTCGGCCCGGACTTCAACAATATTGGTGGCGGATGGTGAGTCCCTACATCTTCGTTCCTCCATGAGATATCAAGGGGGGGAACGGATTCCACCAGGTACGCGATTGAGCGAAGTGAAACCTACATCTCGATCTACTTTTGGGAACGTGGCAGCTCGTCTGTCCCGCTAGAAGTATCGAGTCCGGGAAGCACGGTCGACACTAGCACCTGGGTAATCGATCCGCGCAGATGGCTTGAAAAAAATGATGGCTCACGAAGTGATAGGGTGAGCCCGCGGCCTATTTCTCAAGCACGGACTGCGATTTTTCTGTGCACTTTGGGCCCCACAACATCGTCATCAACCTGACCTTTTGTGCGTGAACGTTGTTGTTCCTGTGCGATAACACTGCTTATAGCTGTGCGCAAGGTGGCGATTGGGCCGGCAATAGCGCTGTCTACGCGGCGTCGGGATGCCCGGCCTCTAGTTGTACCGGTGAGCGCCACGAAGTGGAAACCAATTCTGGACAAGCACGAAAGTGATATTGCTTCCAGATTATGTGAATGGGAATCCTACGGCGTTCACGAATGCGTACTTTGAGTTTAATGCATTGAACATCTACGAATGACTGTAGCAATATAAATTATCTTTTGAACTGGAGAAGCTGAGTCAGCAGGGGTATAGTCGGCAAAGTCCGAAGTAAAATTCCAAGGACCCTTTTGTTTTTTTTTTCGTCGACCGCGTCTTTTCGCTGCTGCAAAGGTTTAATTGGCCTCCGTCCGTCCGTTGTAATCTCTACTAGACTTCCTCACGCACGTCCATTTTATTCCCCTTTTCATTGGTACGCACCTTTTTTTTTTTCGCGGAACAGCTCACTCCTGACCAGCAACCCTTAGCATTTCCCTGTCATGTCAACTCCATCTGCGATTCATCAGAATGTCGTTCCTTCCGAGGTTGGATGGCAGTTCGTTCCCCAGTATTACACGTTTGTCAACAAACAGCCCCATCGTTTGCATTGTTTCTACACCAAAACCTCCACCTTCATTCATGGCACAGAGGGCGAGGAAATCAAACCATGTTTCGGCCAGCAGGTATTTCTCTTCTTCTTTTTGCCATCTGTCTCGCTCGCTCACGCGTCCTTTGCTCAGGAAATCCACAACAAGATCACGTCGATCGGTTTCGAGGACTGCAAAGTTTTCATTCACTCCGTTGATGCCCAGTCCTCTGCCAACGGTGGTATCATCATCCAGGTCATCGGCGAGATGTCCAACCATGGCGATCCCTGGAGAAAGTTCGTCCAGACTTTCTTCTTGGCAGAACAACCAAATGGCTACTTTGTCCTCAACGACATCTTCCGCTTCCTCAAAGAAGATACCGTTGAGGATGATGTCAGCGAAGCCGAATCTGCTCCTGCCGTCCCTCCTCCCGAACCCACACATGTCGAAGAGCCAGCACTCGAGCCTCCTGCTGAGCCTATGCCTCCCATGGTCCGTGAGCCCTCCCCTCCCCCTCCTCCGGCTCCAGTTCCCCAGGAGGAACCCACGACTGTTCAGCCCGACCCTCCGACCCCACCTCCTGCCCCTGAGACCGAACTTACGGAGCCAAATGGCTATCACCACGAAGAACCTGAACCTGAGCCCATCCCTGCACCTGTTGCTCCCGCAGAGTCAGAGCCTGTTCACGAAGCTTCGCCCGAACCTGAGCCTGCACCTGCACCGCAACCTCAGGCCCCTCCCGTTGAATCCTCTCCATCACCTGTGCCTGTGCAACCAACGTCTGCTCCCGCGCCCGCGAAATCGGCCCCAAAGACTTGGGCTAGCCTTGCCGCAGCGGACTCGAAACGATGGGGATCGCAGGTCGCAACGGAGTCCAAAGGCTTAAGTGAAGTGCCCGTTGCTTCAAGCACCCCTGCTCCGGTTAGTGGTACGCCGTCTCCGGTGCCGCATGGACCTCACCGTGGGCAACAACATGGGCCACGCGACCATCCTTCTATTGCGGCTGTGATGGCCTTGACCACTCCACAATGTTTCGTCAAGGTCTTAATTAAACACTAATTCATGATAAATTAATACTGACATGGTGTGTTCTTTTCAGGGTGTTGTCGAGCCGGTCAGCCAAAACCAGCTTAGTCAGACATTAGCCCAACGGTTTGGCCCAGTGAAAGACGTTGAGATCGTACGATCCAAGGCATGCGCATTCCTCGAGTTTTTGTCTCTTGATGCTGCCAAGAAAGCGATCGTTACGTCTTTGCCCCAGAGCCAGGGTGGAGAGGGTGGTGTGCGGATCGACGTTGGTGGCGACATTGGGCAGGTACGCATTTTCGTCGAGACTCGCAAGGAGCGCGGCGAGCGGCCCCAAAGCCGCCCGCGTGGTGGTGCCCCTCTAAATGGGGAAGCTCGTGGTTCGTTCCGGGGTGGTCGTGGTGGTCCTGGGCGGGGTCGTGGTGGTCCACCTGGTGGCAAGTAAGCGACTATGGTGGTGAGGTTTGTGCATGGTGGAATGAATCGGTGAGGGATGGGCCGTAACTTGACTGGGATGCATGCCATTATTATTTTTTTCTTTCTTTGCTCCCCTATGTTACCTTGCTTTGTCTTTCTTTTGTCGGTTCGCTTTTCTTTGCCTTCCATTCTATGTTGTACGTCACCCCTCCCACTCGTCTTTCCTCGGGTCGCGTTCAACGTGGTGTTGTTTTGTTTCTCGTTTTTGGACACTCCCGTTGCGTGAGGAGTCGATTAAAATATTACAAGGAGTGAATGAACGACGCCCATCGATGCATCTCGACTGGTAGCATTCTCCCCCTACTAATAGTCGGCGGCCATCAATTCATTGATCATTAGTACCAAGCTTACTGCTTAGGTGCGTATACAGCATTGAGCTTGCTGAAACACCATGAAGAACACCGCCTATAACTTGCGAGATAAATCAAGTGCACCTGGTGGCATTGGTTGGAAGTTGATATAGTGGTGCGTATGGAGATCGTACGGCTATACGAACTTGCCACCATTGCGAAGGGTTGTGGAAACGCCGAGATGATGGATACTAATAGATGCTCATTGCTCTTCGATCGATATGATGGGATCGAGGGTTGGACAGCCCCCCTGAGGAAACAGCCATGTGCGTTTGTCCCAACATAGTTGTATCCTGGGACTGTTCTACATACTTCTATTGTGTGTACGTGGGACGCCTTCTTCGAGGTGCTGGCATCGGGTATACGACTTGACTTGGGTTCTTCGCAACGAGTAACCATGCAATCGTCGCCATGACAATACGAAATCAGTACGAATGTTCGCTGTCAGGAACAAATTGTACTCTTTTCTTCCCGAAAAAGGTAATGTCCAGTCCTTGTTCCAGGACAACAAAAGGCGCTACAAGTTCAGGTTAAAGCGGCCCTTGTTCTCTCCTCGAGCTTAGTTCCCTCTCACTACGACCTAGAGGCAAAGACATGCCAGAGAACAAACAGCAGGCGCCTACTGCAGCATCGCAGTCCAAGTCAAAGCACTCGCAGCCTGCTCCCCGCAAAGTACGCTTCAATGTCGGTGCGTTCTAATCCGTCCGTATCTGCATCTCGTTTTCTCTTCTCTGCAATGCAAGAAAAGATGTGACGTTTTGAACCTCATCAGGCACCCAATACCAAGTGCTCGATGTCGTTGGCGAAGGTGCCTACGGCATCGTTTGCTCCGCGGTACATCGTCCCAGTGGACGCAAAGTCGCCATCAAGAAGATCACTCCTTTCGATCATTCCATGTTCTGTCTCAGAACCCTGCGCGAACTGAAACTCCTCAAGTTTCTGAGCGAGGCAGGCGTGAGCGAGAACGTGCGTACATTGTTCTGTGAGCGGATTCGGGCGACTTAGGGTGACCACACGTAGATCATCTCGATTCTTGATATCATCAAGCCCCCATCGCTCGAGGCTTTCAAGGAAGTTTACCGTACGTCCGTGCCTATCGGGGTGCTCTCCCCACACTTGGTATGACTGAGACTGATGTCTACTTTGTGTGCACGTTTTTGACAGTGATCCAAGAACTGATGGAAACGGACATGCATCGCGTCATTCGAACGCAGGATCTCTCCGACGACCATGCACAGTATTTCATCTACCAAACCCTTCGCGCACTGAAAGCTCTTCACTCGGCCGATGTCATACATCGCGACCTCAAACCATCGAATCTACTCTTGAATGCCAACTGCGACCTCAAAGTCTGTGACTTTGGTCTCGCCCGATCCGTCAAGACGGCTGAACCGTCTGGCACCGAAACGGGCTTCATGACGGAATACGTCGCTACACGGTGGTACCGAGCCCCAGAGATCATGCTCACGTTCAAACAATATACCAAGGCGATCGACGTTTGGTCCGTGGGGTGTATACTGGCTGAGATGTTGTCCGGGAAGCCGCTCTTCCCGGGGCGGGATTACCATCATCAGCTTACTCTCATTTTGGATGTGCTCGGGACGCCCACGTTGGATGAGTTTTATGCGATTACAACTCGTCGATCACGTGATTATATTCGAGCGTTGCCCTTCCGGAAGCGTCGACCATTCGTGCAGCTATTCCCAAACGCGAATCCGTTGGCGGTCGACTTTTTGACAAAGACGCTAGTATGCCCGTTCTCGTTGGACTGAAGGGAAAATGGCTAATTTTCATTGTTTCGTAGACATTCGATCCAAAGAAGCGGATAACCGTCGAGGAAGCACTGGCTCATCCATACCTCGAAGCATACGTATGTCCCGCTTTTTGCTTTTATGGATCTTGTCGCTCATGACGCCTTTTAGCATGATCCAGACGATGAACCCGTCGCCCCTCCTCTCGACCCCGAATTCTTCGAGTTCGATCGTAAGCATCACCGCCTTTTACGGGTGTGGAACCCGTTCTCATTTTGTTTGTCAGTGCACAAGGACGACATAAGTCGTGAGCAGCTCAAGGAACTGTTGTACGAAGAAATCATGTCGTTCAACCCCGCACCCATCAGCTAAAGGGTTCGGCGTCGCGATTCAAAACTCTTTACCTGTGACCTCGAGCACAACGATTTGATGTATCACTCGAAGACGCGTGTACCGCCCTGTCTTACTTTTGAGTCAATCCCAAGATGCTTGTTGCCATGCTAACCCGCAGCAGGCGAATGCTGTGGGTTGTCTCTTTGTCGTATGCGTCATTTCCTTTCTCTATCAAAGCACGGATGTCGGGAACGCTTTTTTCATTGTCTTTTTGTATTAGGGTTGGATCTATGACATGTAAATTTATACAATTGACGAACCCCAAGGAAGCATGAAATCGTGTACGACTTGTACAAAACTCGTTATGCGGATCAACAGGGAGTGGCCTCAACGAGTATCTTAGCATCTGCTAGCGCAGTGTGATGGTAGAGCCCCGCCGACTCTCCCCTTGGCAGCAGAGATCTGCGAGAGCGATAGATGACAGGGGTGTAGTAGTATTAACACATCACGAGCGTCGCTCTCGGTCCTGACACTGCCTTTTGATCAATCTATCACCTTCCCTGTAGATAGACTCATCAGCGCTTCAGCACTGAATTTATTGATCGTTGCAATATATTGCATATAATCCTTCTCGGAAGCAAGGCAGCATCTGATTCGAGTTGAGTGGGCCTGGTAGTGACACGACACACTACTTCTTGGCTGGATGACTAAGCAAAGTAATTCCTTCCGTCGTTAATTCCGTGTAGACCAACGTCTTTTACATTCTCTCGACAACAATGTCTACGGCGCAGGCACAACAGGTTCGAGCACCTCCACATGCTCGTAACGTAGCCCAGTTCTTGCGGAGCAGCAAGTCTGGTATGAAAATACGTGTCGGAGCTCTCAACGGCAAACGTGTGGACTACTTCAAAGGTGCAAACAAAGCTTTTCTTTGCTACGTTGCCAACGATTCTGACTGACCAACTAATAGGAAAATCTGCCGTCAAAGCCCTTCTCTCCCCAGCCTACGCCAAACTAAAAAACGTTCCGACCGTGACCAGTGAGGCGGAGGCAGAAACAGTGTTGACGTCGATCATTCCTTATGCCTTCTACCTACGTATGGATCGTGGCAATCCCAGCGGCTCATCCTCATCCTCTCCCCGCCACGTCACTGTCACCCCACAACAATCGTTTGCGCAAGATGGTTACTTTGCCTGGTTTTACGAGGGATCTCAGTGGACGACGTATGCAGGCGGTCTGCTCATGGTAGTCATCATGCTCGCTGGAGTCATGTTTCCACTTTGGCCACCCATCATGCGTCTCGGCGTGTGGTACATCAGCGTGGGGATGCTTGGTCTCATTGGCGCCTTGTTCGCATTGGCGATCGTGAGACTGATATTCTACGTGATTACTATCGTCGCCGCGCCCCCAGGTATTTGGATATTCCCCAATCTTTTCGCAGACGTTGGCGTGGTGAGCATTGTATCGCATTGACACGTGACGTTGCTTGCTTGACGACATGACGTTCTCCCAACAGATCGAATCATTCATTCCGATGTGGGAGTGGGACGTTCCAAAGAAGAAGGCCGGCAAGAAGAAGAAAGGCAAGGCGCCGGCGGGGAAGACCCCAGAAGAAAAGCTGGCAGACAATGGTGGTGCATATATCGAAGAGATCGCCGAAGTTGACACGCCTGATTCCTCGCGTCCTGTCAGTCGGTCTGCGCGGGTCGAAGAGGTTCCAGACGAGGATTCATAAAGTATATTCGCAGCCGAGACCTTTGACGTCTCACCCAAGCCATGCCTAGAGCTTAACTATATTGGCTTAGTATGGACGCGTTTCGCCGTTTGGTTGCATAATCCCTCTGATCTCGTAGGATAATGCAAAGTACATGTTTGTTTGTCCCTCGGAACTGTTGGCAGTATTTCTATGGATATCTTCACCAGGTTACACTTAAATTAGAGTCCGCTGTCGGCGAATACCACTATTAATTGGGCTTTTGGAAGTATTCGCAGGGCGCAGAGAATGTTCAAATATGCCGCTCGATACGTATCAAAAAATTTACTCACAAGGACCTCAGTGAATCGATCGAAGATTCAAGGGTGAGACAGCGAACGGAAGGTTCGGAGTAGTTACGGTCGCGCCCCCACAAAAAAGTATCGTATATTGCACAAATCAACACCAATCGCTGTAGAGAACGCCAAGGATTTCTCCCGAACAGAAACGTTATCGTTTACTGTTGGAACGTCGATCCACTTGACCATGCCTGTGGCGTATCCCTCATTTGGAACGATAAGACACCTCCCTGTGCAATCTGAGTATGTTGGATGATGGGTCGTTCGACATGCTGGCCGTTCATGCTCAGAGAATGCACATAAGGTTTCGAGGGCGCTCCAGGCGAAATAATTTCCAACTTCTGGCTCGATCTCGGAAGGTCGATCGAGACCTTGTCGAAGAAGGGGCTGGGGACGAGATGAGCGCGATGAAATAAGGGGCTCGAGAAAAGAACTTTCACCTCCCAACGACGTATTCACCTGACACTGGGTTTACAGGGTAGAACCCGAGAGCGCTGAAGAGATACCAGGCACTCATCTGACCGCAGTCCTCATTCTGGAAAAAGTCAGAATAAGCCGATCATGAGAGGACGTAAGAAGTATCGTATATGTGTACCCCTGACAGTCCATTCACAGTAGCGTTGTAGTTCGTTTCCGCGATCTGACGGACACGGATCTGCGATTTGGACGCTGCGCCGGCCAGTGAGTACAGGTATGGAATATGATGCGAAGGCTGTGGTAAAGTTCATCAGTCCTCACCATGCGGCCATCAGTAACCCAAACCTCGTTGGTATGATCGTTGTGGCCTACCAGATGATCAACGGGTCATACAAGTTGTTAAACGAAGGCACCGTTGCTCACCACCATCAAAATGCTCATCCAAAGATTCGATAAAGTTCTTGTTTCCACCCCTGCGTTCGATAAGGCCAGGAACATTGTGCACCACATCAAACGTGTAGGCCCATTTATCACCCTCTGTCCAACCATTGTCTGGACCCGCCCAAGCCCCGCTTGCATTTCTCGCTTCCATGAACCCAGTTGCAGAGTTGAAGATGGTAAAAGGGTTATTCATCGCACGTTCTTGGAAGAACGCCTGTTCACTAGTCTTGTTGATGAGGCCGGCAAGCACGGAGACCGCAAAGTCGTCATCTAGCGGAATATTTTAGGGCCACTTCATCAGCGACCCGATCAAAAGACGTACAAGCGTAATCAAGCGTGCGGGAGGCAGACTCGGAGTGAACATCATCCGCGACCCAGCCCCTTTGTTCGTAGACAGAAGATAATCCTGCACGTACTTCGTAGTCAACATGCTAAATGAAGGGTCACTCAATGGGTTTGTGTATTAGTCACAAAACATGCCTCTTCACGATCGCTATACCTATATGCAAGCATCAGATAAAAATATACATCAGAAACCATTTAGTGAACTTACGAAATCGAGGTGTCATTGATCGGGGGTTGTATAGCATCCTTGTAAACCGCGCTCCAGGCCGTGTCGAGGTCAAAACCCGTGACACCCTTTAGAACGGCTTCCGCAACGAGAGAGTCTGCGTGAGTCCCAACCTGAATGCAATCATTAATGACACGGATTGTGTAGAGTATATCATCATGCCATGATGTTCGTTTCTACTCTTCAGCTTTAGAATGAGTCGTAGTGAAAATGATAAGAGTGACCTCACCAATGATGTTTTTCCACATTGGAAGCCACCCGCCCTACAGTTAAGGGAAGCACAATTAAGTAATTGACCACACTGATCCCTGGCATATATACCTCTGTGTAGTCTTGAATCATACTCTGAATCATTCCGGGAACTCTTTCTGGGGCAAAAAGGATAAGCCATGCCCATTCAGCCCGATACGTGTCCTAGATATCATTAGACGCTAGAAAGCAAAGCTGGACATCCCACACACCCAGATCGAATAACCAGTATAAGATACACCCTCATGGATAGAGTCATCATAACCGGAGTAATACTTCCCATACTCATCTTGTTCGTACGGATACTATGTGGGTGAGTGGAGGGAACGGGCAATACCAATGAACGTACTTGAAGGGTGTGGAAGAATCCAGTATAAAAAACTTGTTTCTGTTCCTTTGTCGCACCGACGAGTTTGATTCTATCGAGCTTCTCGGCCCACGCGGAACGGGTATTTCTTGCTGTTTCTTCAAGGGACTGCCTGTCTGGTATCTCTTTATCCAAGTTCTCTCGTGCCTGGTCGATCGATATGAACGAAACAGAAACTCTGGCGTTGACCTGGACCAGATCTGGCTGAAAAGTAGCATAAGCAGATAACATGGCGCCGGCACCGCGATTCTGATTTTGGGAAATGCTTCCATTTTGTGCAATACCCCACGAAGCAAATGGGTGATCAAATCGAGCGCAAAAGTAGCCGCTCCATTTCGTGGCAGGTGTAGAGATTGGGGCAATAATGTAGTCTTGCCTCTCTGGGTTATTTCCACATATCTCCAAACGGTTGGGGTCAATCAGGATGGTTCCTTCTGGATACGTGAAGTTACTAGGGTTCGACGAGCCGATCACGGAGGGTCGCGTCGCTTCCACTAGGACGTAGGGAGTGTTTGTGTCCATGAATGTGAAGCGTAAGTGTCCAACACGGGATGCTACAACCAGACAAATATGCACTAATCAGCCGAACCTATAATCTTCTCAAAAATACGGTACTCACTTGCACTTTGTTCAGCGAATATTTTACCCCCTTCGATGGCCTCTAATTCGACGTTGTAATAGCTGGCTGAGGCAACCTCCCTCTGATGGCTGAACGCCATACCACGATCTTCGAACTTTGACCGGATATGCCCAGCACCGGGACTCACTACGACCTGACCACTTTCGCCCATCCAGATAGCAGGCTGATGAGTTCCTTGGAAGCCATGAACGGTCGTGTCTGTGTAGTTGTATGGTGGGATGGAAACATAGTTCGACCTCGTCTGAGCGACCCATCGCGTCATCGCAAACGGTGGCGCAGTGGAGGGAATCATTCCTCCCGAGTCATTTGGCGAGTCCCCACCATTTCCGATCAATCTAACAAAAATCAATGGACGACATCAACCTGTCGGGAGCCAGTGCTTACGGGTTCACGTGATCGACTGCATCGGTGGCAGGAACATCGAATTTATTAGGGTCAAGACGATAGTTTAGGGGGGTTACCATGTAGAGTGAGCATAGGAGGGCAATGAGGCCGACGAGACCCCCCAAGCTCATGACGAGAGCAGATGATTTGGCTTCCGCACCCGGTCGGGTAGTAAGGGTTTTGGGAGCACTATGAGCGCGGGGCTTTCCGTCAGAATCGGACATGGGTCTCATCGTCTCAGAAGAGGGATATTGATGGACTCTCTGTACGAGGAGAGGTACTACGCGACTAGAGAAAAGACTAAAGAACGGCGCTTGCCAATGTGATGTACTAGTGTAGTAACTAAAAAAGGAAATGTAATGACTTGGCTGAACCGACCCGCTGGGTATTCTCTCTCTCTCAAATGATAACCACCCCAATAATAGTCGAGTGCCTCGAAACACTCCCGCTCTCGTTTCCCTGTGGATGCATACGATGAGAATAGACGTAGATGGTATTGTTCGCCGAGGGTACGTTTAGTTTCTGTGAGGTTTTTCTACGTTCAAAACTGCACACAGATGACTTAATTCTATAATCTACCACCCGCTCTCGATCGCACACCATGCATCATGGACCATCAACCCTGCAGTAGATGTTAGCAAGACGTTCCAAAAGTATACTAAACATCCGCAAGACGCAATAAGGGGCTCGGACTTTCCCTCATCATTCTCCGTCCAGTCACAGACCGTGACTGCGCACGGACAAACAACGTTTGTGATTGATCGGACCATCCACAGCGGATGTACACTCGAACACTTTGGTTGCTCCTCCGGCACCTGACTTTCTCAGCTGCACGCTGGTGACGTTGATTTTTGGGAGCATTTTCAATCTGTTGACGCGGAATGTGTCACCGTGAAAATCGAGTGACCAGAAATCAAACGATGGGTCCGCGGTTGTTATGATCTGCACTGGACGATCATTGGCACACAACCAATATTGATAGGTTCCCCATAAGACTGTCTGCAAGCGGAACAGAAGCCCCTCCGTGGTCGGCATTTCACATATCAGTTTTCGACACTTCATACTTCCATTCAGATGGCGTGGCTATGAACGGTCAGGAGTGGAAACAGAGTAGAGTTTTTTTCAGTGAAAATATTTTATGGTACAATGACTTTCAACTTCATCATCATGGGCATCAAGTTACACGACCTGAAACAAGAACCCAGTTTTTTTTCACCTACAGTGGATTGTCGTTTACTTTGATGAATCCAAAACTACTCTCCCTGGTACCTTTCCCAGTTCGAGACCCGTGCATACCCTGAGATGATCATCATTCGCCAGCGAAATATCCGCGCAACTGCAAACTTACTGTTGCAGATCCGTGAGGCCTTTCATTGCGTAGACAACCTTTATCTTCCCTGAAGCGGCGAATCCGATCGCCTCGATCGCATCCTGACAATTTCCAACATAGGAACCCTTGATCGAGATATTCTGTGAAGCATATCAAAAGCTGCCATGTCAAGATTCTCATCATCCTACCTTGACGACCGTCCAAAATACTGGTGCCTCAAACTTCCCGTCTGCAGGAAGCCCGACTGCCATCAACGTACCACCTGGTCGCAGATAGTCGACCGCCTGCACATAGCCTTCAGAGTATGAGGATGTTACGATTGCAGTGTGCGAGCCAACTCCGTCGCAGGCTTCCTTGACTGACTGAACGAGGTCTGTCGTTTCCCTGAAATCGATCTATTTCTCGGCTCCAAGTTCCTGACAGAGCTTCTGTTTTTCTGCGCCAGTATCTGCCGTAGAGAATTGTTACATCTGATGGTGCGCCACAAAGGACATGTCTTGCCTATTGCGACAACTCGCATTCCCATGGCTGCCGCATATTGCACGGCTAGTTGGCTGGGTCAGCGGGATCCAACACGTTTCAGGTAAGGAAATCCTGTACCTAGGTGGCCGAGTCCTCCGCCAGCACCTGCAATGACGGCCCAATTTTCAACTCCAGCTTCAGAGTTTTTGAGCGCTCGATAGACGGTCACCCCCTAAACTACTTCGTTAACTTGCAGAATTTCCAAACGAAAAGAGTGGGACTTACCGCACAGAGCACCGAAGCAGCCGCAAAGCTATCGGTTGTACGACGGGGAAGTCGCGCTGGATCACCACCGCTTGCTTGGGGCCAGGTACGACTGCCGCAACTTGAACCTTTGGAATTTGATAGGACATTGTTGACAGTAATGAGGTGGATTGTCGATCATATCTGTATGGAAATCCGTACAACCGTGCTCTCTCGGACCATGGTTTTAGTGGAAAGCATTGTGTTCTGTTACGTAGCAAGGCACGAGTGCAGTATTGGAACATAACATTGTCTTTTGGCCACGCGAAAGAAGAGCGGCGCCACTGATTCTAGTCTCAGCGCAGTTCGACGGGAACGGACCTGAGGAGTGTGTACCTATAAGGAAAGGTCTATGGTCGAGATAAGTAAGATGATGGCGAACGGTGAACGAAACAGTCTCACCTCAGCGCAGTTTGTTCCGAGTCGTCACGGTTGCCGGCCGAGTGTTCTTCTCTAATCTGTCTAGTATAAATACCGTTCTAGCTAGGAACAAGGAACGACATCAGAACGATGAAACGAACCCCATTTAGAAAGGTCCTGTAGAAATTTATGTCGGCTAGAGTTTCTAGACTTAGTAGTTATGATACGGTGTCTAGAAGAGGAAAAGGAAGTGAAGCATTCCGTCACATCTTAGTCCCGTGACGGTCCGGACGGGCTTCACGTCAATAGAACGGTCCGGTAAAATTGGTTGCTGCGCAAAGATGGGTTAAACCTAGACGTCTTGAATGTCAACATTGTGCAACCATATCAACTCGAGAGAACTAGAATTAGAGGTTACTATACACCATCACTGGACGCACATCCTCATGCTGGACACGAAAAGACTAGGTTTGGTCTCCAGCAGAACGACCAACTCTTCTCAAAGCTTGCTTGGTCTGTAGAATACCTTCCGTCACCCCAACCTTTTCACACTGCTTCAGACTCTGCTCATACAGTCTACGTGCAGTAGTGTAGTCTTCATCCATCTACTGGAGGTCAACTACGCTGGTTTCAGGCAACGAGCGAAAAGACTCTCACCTCCCGCAGCATACCGAGGTTAAATAAGACCACGCCCAACACTTGATCGCAGACTTCTCTGCTCTGTTCAGTGCTGCTACTGCTGAACCAGCTCCTTCGAGGCAAGGGCATCTCCTGCGCGCGCTGAATCATCCCATAAGCCTGACGTGCCCAGGCTTCTGCTTGATGTCTGATTTCCGGTGAAGGCGGCCGTCGCATGATTAATTCTGAGAGGTTGTTCATGAGTTGTGCGGCTGCGGACAGACGGCGTTTTGAACTTGTGAGTGTATTAAGCAGGAATAAAGTGAGCAGAGCGTACCTTCACAACGATCTTCGATGTTCACATTCTCCATGTTTGCTGGGAGAAGTAGCGATATGGCCTGTAAATAGAGTGGCACGGCAAACCTTTACATGAATTGTAGACGCAAGGTATTCATTTACGAACGTGCAAAAGCACTCACTCGACGTTTCCCTTGCGTGCGTACACAGATCCCAGCGCGGCAAGTGGAGCGCCGAGGTCGACTCTACGCATCCAAGGCGGCAGCTCGAGCTCTGCAAGAACGACGGACGTGGAAGTGTCGTGGGTGCGCGCCGTTGCGATGCTGCCTACGGAGTCCCCAGTTTTCGTCTGTACACCTGCCAGTCCAAGCACCTCCTCGACCGCCCACACGAGCCACTTTTCTTCTTCTCCCCCCTCATCGTCCGCAGACAGCTCTGCAAGCTTACACGCAACGGCCACTCGGCGGAGGCGCTCCTCATCCGTGAGCGTGTATGTCGCCCAGTCATTACTGCTGCTGCTTGCGCTGTCTCCTCCCGCGGAGCGAGGTGCATCACCCTTGTCCCATACACTCCGTAAGAACTCTTTCGCCCGATGTTTGGGGGCAACTTCGGCCAAGACAGATGCGATGCCAGAGAGCTTGAGGTATGGGTCGGGACCAAGCACGGACAATGGAAGGGCCAAGGTAGTCTGGTAAGCGCTGTATGCACGCACGGACTGAGCGAACGAAAACAGGAACGCGAACTGCACGCACCGAGCAAGGAATCGTTCGCTCAGAGCAAGGTCACCCTGATTTTTAGCTCTTATCCCGGCACGCAAGTCTTTGCGGAGTTCCACCGGCCAGAGTGTGAATGAAGAGTAAATTTCGAAGCTGGGTTGAGTAGGCAGGTTCAGAGCGAAAAGTTAATACGGCGCTGATGGACTACGCACAGACCGAGTGCCGTTGCACCTGCGCCTAGTGCAAGCAACGCGGTGAAAAGCGTAGATACGCGAATATTGCTTGACTGGTGTATCCAAGATCCCTGAGTGGCCGAGGTGGAAAACCGGGGCGTTACTTGGACTTGAAATCTGTTGCGGATGACGAAAGCTGCGCGAACATGCTTTGACTGATTGCGTAGTGCTATGGCAAGAGACATAAGGAATAATAACTAATCGGCTTCTTCGATGTCGTCATCCTCCAACCAACCCTTTCCATCAACTTCACTAACACCGCATCTCCCACTTGGCAGTCTTTCCTCCTCGTCCTCCCCCTCCTCGTTCTCTCCCAGCGCATCACCCTCAACAGCCCCACGACTCCACGGGAGATGCGAGAAAAGGCGATGGCTCCGTGGTGGCTCTGGGTAAGGCCCGCCTTGTGGTTCGCCTTCGATCGATCTGACCCTACCACTACATCGATCGACGGCACGCAGCCAACCCCCAATCTCGGTCGCAACATCACCATGCGTCCACCTGCCTACCGAACTCAAAGATGCCCCTTCGTCTGTATCGCCACCGACATTCATACCTTTCCCGAGCCATCCAAGGACATCCCCGACAGCGTCCGATGCCTCCAGCTCTTTGGTATGAAAACTGAACCATGCAGGTTTGCACACTTTTTGTCCGCTTCGTGGTACCGGCGTTGGAAGCGAGTGGAGCGTCGAAACCGTCAGGGTAGGAAATGCATATGGAGAACTCGCCGACTGAATGCAGGAATTAACATCTGCGCAATGAACGAGCGATGATGAAGTAAAGCTTACCCCATCCATCCAGTCGACCCAACTCAATCCTTCACAGACACCATCGCACTGATCAATGTCCGTGCAGAACTGAGTATAATTTTGATGAGTATACATTCCAAGCAGAGATGAATCAATGGGAGATTCCGCTGCCACCGCCTACACGGCCGAAGAAAATAATAAGCCGGTAATCGTCCCCAGTGCTCCGGGCGACACTTGCCTCTGTACACACTCGACTTACTTTCCGGTTGTGATGAGAAAGCCACGCTGGTAGCGGTGGCGGGTCGACGAGTCGTACATCTAACTCGCGCTCTTTTGCAGCATCCTTGGCTGAAAGGTGTGATGCAGGCGGGTCAAATTTACCTAAATAAATATCCTGTCAGCGACAAACACATGGAATCAAAGGTGTACTCTGACGCTTGTTGTACAAGATCTTGCCCATCAAATGAAACAATACTAGACTTTGCTCGCGTCTAGTGACTGCTTCCAAAACTGTACGGGCATTCGTCGTTCGCTTCGTCCCGCCTGCCTTCTTGAGAGTTGCCTTGCCCTTCGACTTGGCCGATAAAGCAGGGAGGTCTACTACACAAGCAAATTGAAGGGCCATTATCGCACTTCGGATATCTCCATTGGAAGATTCCACAATGATGTCAACGACTTCACGAGCGGGCCGTTTGCCCACTTTCTCGTATCCTTCTGAGGAACCGTAATGCGAAGCGAGGAGGGCCTGCAGCGCTTTTGTCATCAGCGTGGGGGCTATTGGATTGAACCTGCACAACGATGTCCAGTAAAACTGCTCAGAAGCACCAATTATACACATACCTAATGTGTGTCACGTATGGACTTGTCAGCAGTTCGGGTCCCAAGACGTTTCGAATATCCAAGACTTCCTTCTTGTCCCATCTCCGCCTGCCACCACCACCACCCCATATGTCATCGTCGGGGTTCTCAGCACGAAGACCAGAGTCCGACAAGATGATAACGATCGGTGGCCCTGGTTCGGATAGACTAGAGGCAGGGATACATAGCGATCGCAGAGCGGCTTGGAACTGCGTTTGCGTAGGCTGGTGAAGAAGGTTAGGTAGATCTTCCAAAAGAACAAGTTGGCGGCGGCCGGAACGTTCAGTGGATGCTTGTGTCTGTGATGATGGAGGTCTTTGAACAGCACTGTGATGCCCGAATATACTCTTGCAAGTCGTCGCACGCGTCAGAAAAGCTTGAAACTTGTCGAACAGTGTTTCCGACTGAAACTTCAATTCCTCTGCAAAATGTACGTTTTCAATTTTTCGGATCGAAAGCACCTCAGCCATACACTTCCAATGGGTCCTGTGCACGAATGATACTCACCATAAGGATCAGGTTCTTCGTCTGGCAAGGAAGCTGATCCACGCTCGCTCATACTATTCCGCCATTCCAGAATCTCAAAGTCAAGCTCCCTTGACAAGACGCGTAACGTAGATGTTTTCGCAGTTCCAGCGGGACCAGCGAGGGCAAGTATACGCTGCAGAATCATTGGAGGATATGCGAGACTTCCAAAACGGCAAACGCGTACCCGGTACTTTCGTAGTTTCGCTGATGGACCGTTCTCAAACGCTTCGAGGAGCCAGCGACGCACGTCCTCTACTTTCCGTTTATGAACCGCTAGTTCCGCCTTTTCGTCGCCGGACGCATACAAAGGTGCCAAGTGATCAAGCTTGAAAGTGGTATTCGCACCATCGAGATGTTAACGCGTCTTACCTCGGACGTAGGCTCGTACTTGTCCACCCATAAACTGTCAACCTCGTCTTCCACCGACGTTGTCGTTCCTTTGCCCTTTCCTTTGACATCCATGGTGGACCGTTGGCTTTGAAGGACGGGTTTCGTCGTCAGTCGTGAACTAGCTGAACCTTGAGAACTCGACGGCACGGCCGTGTCATCCTTGGTTAGATCGAATACAGGAGGATTGGAAAGCTGCGGTGTGGATGGACAAGGTGACGGTGTAGTAACCGAGCAACGAAGACGTACCATGAAGCCAGCACGGTGCCTTTTGATTGGAGGTCCTGGACCATCGTTGCTGTCGCGACGTGCAAGATTTATGGTTTTGAGGGGTTTCTTCTTGGTACTTGTGGAAGACGTCGAAGTCGTTGGCTTGCGTGCCATGAAGCGAGGTAGTACATAAGCGTGTTCAATTAACGTCTGACATCCAATGTTCTTCCAGACTCATACTCTTACATGGGTACAGGTATCATTGCTGAACAAACTACATGCGATCGTGGCAGGAGTCACACAACCCCAACTTCATGCATGAGCTACAACACGCCCACTCGCACCCCTCGCAAAACTTGGCCCCACAACCAGTAGTATGACACCCGTTCACTGGCCTCAACCCTTCCTCCCACTCAGGCTTGGTAGTCGCGCCCGCCGGCGGTCCTGGCGAGTGCGAACACCAATCTTCTTCCGCACAGTCGTTGCACAACAACGTCCAATCATATTCCGAGCAGAATTGGAGGTACTCGCAATTGTCGCAGCAATACACTCGCTTGCATCGCGAGCAATCCCTGAGACAGGGCGCTATCGGTGGCTCCCTCTTGCAGTCATCGCAGACCCAATACCCCCCGCAGGCGCACGAGACCCCACCTCCGGGTGAGCACGGTTCGCAGACGATCGAACTTTCAACCTCTCCTTTTCTCAACCAACAGGTGTCGTTGGCGCACCCCCTGGCATGTCCCCCTCAGCCCTCGCTGCAGTCCGAACGCAGCATTGGCTTGGCAGCGTGTGCTCTGTCGTTGCTTGGCATTCCACGGAAGTCCTCCATCAGAGCCCGGTACCAGTACGATATATATTTGGGTCGGCCTTGGCACCACGCCAGTTCGTCGCGACAAAACCAGAGATCGCAATCAGGACATTGACCGAGAGATGGAACGAACTGCGCATTTTGCAAGCAAGGCAAACATACGGAAGCCATGACAGAAGCACGATTGGAAGGGAAGCGGGACAATCTTCGCTCTGGCACATGATAACTTGACACGAGGCACATGATGCTGTCCGTCTCCCGCACAGTGGACATGGTTTGTTGAGGCAGTAAAAGTCGATGTGTACCTGGTCAGGAAAAAGTCCATCATGTTTGAGACGTTTTATAAAGTCCTAACATACACATTCATTGGCCAGAATTAGCCAGCCATGGAAAAGGAACAAAAAAGAAGGAGGATCACCCACCCTCCAAGCAGACGCCAGCATTTCTCGCAGAAATGTCTGGGCCTCTTCTTGAGTATTCTTGATCTCATCCGCTTCGATGGGAACATTGGGCTGATCATTGCATTCCACTGACATTCTCTGAAAGTAGACGACCACTTCTTTGATTCCTAGCGCCATGAAAGGTACGTCTTGGAACAAGACAACTTTCACCGGGGATGGTATCACTTTGCCACGTCCTATGTGGTATAAAATCCTTGCATGACGATTTGTGACCCAGGAAGGAACGTTGACCAGGTCGTAGCCAGCTTGCTGATGGGCAAGCATGAGGGTACGATCAGCGAGCTCGGCCAAGCATGGGAGGGTAGGGACGCGCTGGGAAGGTGTGACGATATTGGCGAGAATAGCCCGAAACCGCGTCGACTCGTCCGAGTTGGATTGAGACATACTCAAGGTCAGGACGACGCCCTGGTTTCGAGTTGAACCTCCTGCGCGACAAGAAGGGGGTCTGTGGATATAGGTTCTTTGGCAACCGCGTCGCCGGTTGATGCGCAGAAGTTCGAAGTGATTGCTTCGAACTTAGCCTTCCGCGTGGCCACATTTGTAACTTGTATTATAGGCCTTCTCAGAGCCGTAACGGGATGCTACAATCGCCATGGTTCCTATCCGTTACGAACAGGCTATGGCACGCTGCCGCCCGTCCTGTGGTACAAGCCACGCATTCGACAACGTTCAGCACGCTTGACATTCGGCGTTGATGCCATTCGCTGCTCTCGATGCCAGTAGCAGATCTGCTGAGTATTTATGGTCACATCGTCGTCACGTTCAACAGAAGCATAGGTTCAACCAGAAGCGCCACCAGCTGCCAAATTCCCCACAAAATCTACAATGAATCAACCGGAGATGCAACTGATATACCTGCAAGAAGCGCACGTTGACAGCCTCAGTTGCATCACTGCGACTCCGAGTCACGGCTGGGTGTTGCTAACCGCAGCAATTCCACTCGACTCTGAGATATAGCTGCGAAGGAATAATTCTCATAATGCGTGGACATTTGTGTGGTCCCGACACTTTGAGCGAGTGTACAGTAGTATGTTTGATTCTAGGTCTGAGAACTGAAATAATCCAGTCCAACAATGCGTTGCTCGAAGTGTACTGACTCGGAATCGGTAAAAAAACTGGGCATTGTGCAATGATATGACCTCAAACTCAGGTCACTTACGTTCTTGGAACGACCCTTGATCGGATCCCCTTTTTTGGCTGAAATTCAAGTCTTTGCTGTGATTGGACAATCAGGGATGACGACACGAGCAGTTTTGCAGGCCGGCCACTGGATAATATGGGCGGCCGGTTGCTCTAACGAGTTGCCTGACGTCGCAAAACGGAAAATAGCGCCAGCAGTGTATGTGCTGTGTCGCTGGGTTGCTCGCTCCCAACTTGCACACCATATTGATCGAGGCACCCGAACTAACTCGGTTCCCACCTCGCAGTCGTTGTCGTCTACCATCTGTGCTGCATTAACAAACTTGCCCAAATGGATACCAAACGCTCTGATCCCGGAAATGTGTTGCTTTCAGGCGTTTCCTCCCCGGGCCATCACGAAAGCCAAGAAGATGATCCGCTAATTCCCTCAGACCCAACAATTGCGGAGGCAAGACTATTGCGCAAAATCGATCGAAGGATTCTACCCATCACTTGTGTCCTTTACCTGTTTGCATGCAAGTCCCTTTACGTGCCGTACTCCACCAAACTAACTATTACACCTATCCAGACCTTGATCGATCAAATTTGGGGAATGCACGCCTTCAAGGATTGCCAGAGGATGTGCTCGGAGGGGACCCTACTGGTGTCCTATTTGATTGGCTGGTTGCGGTCTTCTACATACCATACGTCAGTGCCAGCGCAATGGCCATAGTCCTCGTCGTTTATTTGCTTACATACCGCTCGTCAGATTCTGTGTCAGGTGCCGTGGACCATGCTCTCCAAGTATTATAATCCTCGAGTATGGATTGGATACTCAGCCATTCTATGGGGTTTTTGCTCCACATCGATGGTAAGCATTTGCAGTACGTGGACTCTTGCATATCTATCTGACTTAATGATCGTGTGGCGTGCATAGTCGGTCGCAAACGACTTCAACACTCTTCTTATTGCACGACTGGGTCTCGGCATCTTTGAGGCAGCGTGCGTACCTTCAATTACATTATACCTCTGTATGTCTTCCCATTGATAAATTTTGCCCACTGACACTCTTCCCCGAAGCATTCTACTATACGAAAGCCGAGTACGGTACACGAATCGCTTTGTGGTTTGGTTTTGCAACCCTCGCTGGTGCTTTCGGTGGCCTACTCGCATATGGGATTCAGAATGTTAAGATATCACTGGCAAAATGGAGACTATTGATTATCATAGAAGTAGGTATGTTCCTTATTCTTTCTGATTCACTTGCCAATGTCCAACATCCAACAGGGCGTACCCACGGTGCTTCTTGGTGTATTATGCTTGTTTCTCCTACCAGGGCGACCGGAGTCGACCACTTTTCTGACACACACTGAGCGCAAATTAGCAATAGAACGCATGAGCAGAGGGACAAGCGGAGACACTGGAGCAGTTGTGAACCGAAGTACGATTGTGTTCATCGCTCGAGTACCTTCGGTCTACTAACTTGGATTTCAGGGCATGTTATCGCTGCCTTCTTGGATTGGAGAGCGAGTTCTGCTCTCGCGTGTGCAATGTACCACAGCTGATCTTGGTCTTAGGTATACATCGCTGGCATCATCTCTTTCGGGTCGAACTGCGCACTCGGTTCTTTGTCAGCCTTTTTCCCTACGATCATTGAAACGATGGGCCATTGTATGTACATATTAGTATGTTCTCTTAGAAAAGACTGACCAGTTGTATTTCTAGCACCTGCGTTATCGCAGCTCATGACTGTCCCTCCCTACGTGGTAGCCGGTTTGGTAATGGTAATTGCCTCATATTCTTCTGATCGAATACAGAACCGTGGACTCTTGGTCGTTTCTGGATGCATATTAGGAGGGGTTGGTTACATGTCAGTTTTCTCACAACTATGTCCGTATCCCTTCTTACCAAGCCCATCAGGATTCTTCTTGGTGTTTCGCATGTGCACATCCATATGCGCTATGTTGCCACATTTTGTGTTGCTACAGGCGCTTATGCCAGTATCGGTCTCCTTATCGCGTGGTGTGAGTGATCGTCGTACATTTTATCCTATCCTATTCAACGCTCTACATCGAGTACGAATACATTGCTAATTGACCATCATTCCCCATTCTTGTAGTCGCGCATAACCTAGGTTCGGAAACGAAGCGTGCGGTGGGCATGCCTCTCTCTAGCGCAATCGGGCAAGCCGGAAGTATCTTGGGATCACACTTATACCCCCTGACCGAGGGGCCAGTATACTCGTACGTAGACGCTCCGGCCTCCGTTGGTGTTTCTGCGGTCGTACTGATTTACAATTAGACGCGGTTTCAGAGGTAAGCGAGCCAGAATGGTACATTGTCTTGGGTGTAATGTTCCTTCCGTTCCCTAGTGTCTGGGGCACTCATGTTTCTTGCCGCGCTCTCAGCTTTGGTGCTTACTGTACGTTGTCTGAATCTTTATCATGTTCATTCGTCCGTCGCGACACCAAACGCCTCTCCACTCCTTAGATCTCATACCAACGGGAGAACGCGTACAGAAATGCGAAGTTTGGTGAACCTGACCTCGATGCGCCCGTGGACACATCCGAATTGGCCGACAAGGTATGTATCGTATGTCCCACTGACCATGACGGAGTTGTGGGAGGATCCAGAATCCTGCCACTTTCCTCCCTTGCCGAGATCGGGAACTGAGCTCATGTCATGCCATGTCCCCGTAGGCACCCGGATTCCGATACCTACCGTGAAATATCATCGTACAGGGGAATAGCGGTCTATTACTGTGATCCTCGTTTTTTTCTTATAACACGTTAACCTCTGCGGAACTTGTTGACTGTGCATTATATGAAGCACTGGATGCCCTAGCTTAGATATGACTCGGGCATACATCATATCACTACCAACCTTTCAATCGAAAGGCAAAGAAAAG
Organism: Leccinellum rugosiceps; assembly: GCA_038089755.1. NCBI lineage: Eukaryota > Fungi > Basidiomycota > Agaricomycetes > Boletales > Boletaceae > Leccinellum > Leccinellum rugosiceps. The sequence goes on along the minus strand of JBBPLL010000052.1, from coordinate 1,939 downwards.
GACACCATGAGCGATGAAGTTACTTTTGAGGATCGTGAAGAAGTCGATGATACGGAGGAATAAATTTATTTACCTGACGTACATCATCATGATAGCGAGTTCATATCAATGACCAAAATTTTAACGGGGTTCAAGGGTATGGAAATTATGTAACTGGAACGAGTACTCGTCGTAGGTACCGAGAGTCACGGTCTTGTGTAAGTACCGTCGGACACCGTCCGCCTCCCCGACCGAGCTCGCATTGACTCTGTCCATGCGCACCATTGCAACCTTAGTGACTGGTAGTCGTCGTTCCAGATACACAACACCCGAAGTTCACACTCAGAAGTCTCGGGGATGTATCCATACTACCCACGATCAACGTCAACTTGAATTACATATTTGCTGGCAGTGGTTCGCCGACTCCCAACTTTCCGAAGCGTCCTACTACAACCCACCGAGTCGCCATCGGTCGCCATAAGACAAAAATATAGTGCTGAAATCCATTCCAGATGCTAAAATATGTCACTTATCATCACACCCACTGCATTCGATGGCGGCAATCAACTCACAATTCGTTTATAACGAGAGAGAGGTCCAATTGGTCGGTGGGGAATGACTCCGAGTCGGATGGTTTCTTGTTCTTATCTGAAGCGAAGCCATGGTCACGACCCCACGAGCTCTTTCGAATGTTCTTCGTTAGCATGCACCATGGAACGTTATCGGCGCCATGTACAGAAGACACTCGATTATGGCGTTAAAAATGCACAAAAATTCCCACCGCGTTTCCGCTTACACATACCGCGTTTCTGCTTGTACACACCGCATTTCTACTCGTACACACTGTGTTTCTGCTCGTACATACCGCGTTTCTACTCGTACACACTGCGTTTCTGCTTGTACACACCACATTTTTGCTTGCACACTATGGTGCCCCAAACCAATAGTAGTGGGCGCGATATAGACAAGTCATGGAATGTATATACCCTACATCATATTCTGTATGCACATAAGTTCCCTCTAAGTACTAACTAAGAGCATGACGAGGCAGCGAAGGTCGCCGTGTTGTCGTTGTCGACACGTCGGTGTTATCGGTGCTGTTGCAGTCGCGTTGCGTCATTCGTCGTCGTGACATGGTCATGGTCCTGCAACCACGGGTACCCGTACCCGTTCGTGTTGTCTGCCGAGGGAAGAGAGGGGCAGGGAAGGGGAGACGACGACGACGACGACGACAATGTTGTCGCAACGGCATCGTCATGATTGCATGGTTGTCGTTGTCATCCTTCGAAGGAGGAGAGGGAGAGGACAGCGACGACGACGAGGCATCGTCAGTGCATTGTCATCGATGTCATGGCGGAGGTACTCTTCCTCGTCTCCTTGTCTTCTCCTTGTCTCCCCGTCTGCTTGTCTCCTTGTCGTGTTGCTGCTGCGTCATCAGTGGGTGCGTGTCAGCGTCGATGTCATTGTGTCATCGCCTGGTCACCAATCGGCATCATGTCGTTGTCACGTCATCTTTGTTGTTGACGTCGTCATTGTCATTGCGCCAGCTGTCTCCATCCCATGGTGAGTAAAACCCGTGGGTCCTGGGTACGGGTATTGCTGCAGTATGGGTGCAAGATCTTGTGTGACCCGTGACCAAACCCATACCTGTGGTGGCAGTACAGGTTTTCCCAGGGTACGGGTATACCCGTGGTGTTCCCTACCATCACCACGACATCAACGATCGACATGACGTGGCACCACAGCACATGGTACACCACCACTTTGACGAACAACACAACGTGGCACCATGGCGTGCGGCACTACCACCACTGGCACCACCATGTCGATGAATATTGACGAATGCACAAAGTGGCACCACCATGGTACCACCACCAATGGCATGCCACGACGTGATGACAATGCACAATGCATCATGCATGATGAAACGACGAGAACAAGGAGGGGGATGTCATGGTGA
>JBBPLL010000051.1:0-90358 GCA_038089755.1 Leccinellum rugosiceps | reverse complement strand
GGGAGATCCAAGCATTGGATGTCAAGTCAGCATTCTTATTTGGAGAACTTGACAATGGTGAAGAGTTATATATGACTCAACCAGAAGGTTTCATCGTTAAAGAAAAAGAGACAAAAGTTTGTCGACTATGAAAGGCCTTATATGGTCTCAAACAAGCCGCCATTCAATGGAATAAGGCTTTGCATAAATCCCTTAATGCCATGGGCTTTAAGAGAACGATATCAGACCCTGGTGTCTACATCAAATATATTGGAAAAGAAAAGATTATTTTCATTGTTTACATTGATGATGCTCTTTTCATTGGTTCAAACAAATCCCTACTTCTTTCTCATATGAAGACATTCACTAATAAATGGGAATCTAGGGTAATGGGAGATGCTACTGAATATCTTGGTATGCAAATTACCAGAGATCGTAATAAACGAACTCTGAGATTAGACCAAATTACCTATGCTGAGAAAGTAATCAAATAATTCCAGCTAGAGAATGCTAAACCAGCTAGAACACCACTTCCTTCCGGATATAATCTGAGTCCAAATGAACAGGAAGTAGATGAGAAATGACGATCACAATATCAATCTGTGATTGGATCACTTCTCTATATCATGCTAGGCACAAGACCAGACTTGGCTTATGCTGTAATCAAGATGTCACAATTCTCTGCTAATCCTTCTGAGGATCATTTGAATTGAGCACTTTATATTGTTCGATATTTGGCATACACCAAAGATGTGTCAATCACATATAATGGTCGAGCAAAGAATTCAGGCTTTACAGCCTATTGTGATACTGATTGGGCTGGTGATCTTGAAACTCGTCGATCAACAACTGGCTACTGTATTCTCCTTGCAGACGCTATCATTTCCTGGAATACGAGATGCCAAAAGATTGTTGTGCTATCATCTACTGAAGCAGAATACATTGCTATGACAGAAACAGCGAAGCAACTTCGTTGGATTCGAAATCTCTTTGAAGAGATTGGTCATAAGATAAACTATAAACTACCCTTGAATTGTGATAATCAAGGAGCAATGTTTCTAGCCATGAATCCTGCTCAAGAAGGACGATCGAAACATATTGATTTACGATATCATTACATTCAAGAAGCAGTGCAAGAGAATGATGAGTTAGATCTCTTCTATGTTCCCACTGCTAATCAACTCGCAGATATCTTCACAAAGAATGTTTCTTTTGACAAGTTCAAACTTGGTTGCATATGATTACATCTCACCAATTATCCTACTCACTCATTGTCTTCATAGCGAGGAGGAGTGTTGGAACAGTAATATTCTATTGAATACTTCTACTATTACCGTGCCTAGAACGGTCCATTCTAGACCGATCTATCTTTACATAATCTTTCAGATTATTCATCACTATCTCTGACAATGATGTCATAGATAAGAGCAGTTAATGCTATTGGATAATATATTCATACAATAAGAGATACTTACACTATTGGCTAATTATTCTTATCTTTCTTCTAGAATGTTCTACATATATCACATGATTCCTGATAGAACATTCTATGACCTTCTATATCACAATATGTACAAACATCTTGTGTAGTATATATGGGCGTTGCCTCTGCCCTAAATCCACAGGCTCTTCTCTCCTAGAATCATTACTCGGTGTTCTACACTAAGTACTGGTTCGAAGTGCCCCTTAGCTTATAGCTTTAAGCTTCTCAATAAGAGTAAGTCTCTACTCTGACTCAATCCCTATTTCCCTCGCTGCGCTGTCAGGATCTTTGAATCTCGATACCTCGAGCTCCCCCATTCCCTTCCCTCAGTCGACAATGCTGTGGCCATGGCATCTCCATCATCGGCACTCCCTACCCCCAAAACCCTTCCCCTTCCCCCATCCCCATCCCTGCTCCCTGTCCCTCTTCCCCCACACCGCTGCGTGTCCCCACTCCAGTCCGGAATGATTGTGGAAACAATCCTCACACCACAATGACCCTGGGACCTCCTTGCCTGGTTTGTGCCAGCATCAATCACGCTTACCCTGAATGTCCCAATTATAGTTGCAATGTATGTGGACAGTGTGGACACAACACCCTCTCATGCATGTCTTCACTTCTGTGGACTCTGTGAGGGCTATGGACACTTCCCAGTCGACTGCCTGGTTTGCATGCAATCACCTCGGCTCTCAGACAGCGACGTGGACAATGCCATTGAATTCAATTCCGGAGACCATTCACCTTAGGATGTTAGTGGACTCAGTGCATCCACGATACGAAGGGGGTAATATTATGGTTTTGGTTCATCTGGATGGAATACCCATGGTGGAAGCTACTTTTACGACGAGGGACTATCCTTATTCCTTATTCCTTCAGGAGGACGATGCCTCTATCATTGACACTCCCATTTAGCCACAACGGACATGTGATATCTTTTCCCTTTTTATCTCTCTTGTCTCCTGTACTGGATCTTTCCTGATATGTCTTTCTTTCTCTCTGTATTATGTGTCTCATTTCCTTCTATGTCACAGCCTTTCTCTCTCTCACTGCTGCACACACAGCTTGGTCTGTGCACTGTACCTATATCTATAAATACCCACCATAGCACGATGGTGTCCCTTAGCTAGTTCTATGCAATTCAGCATCTTCTAACTTGTCATCTGCTTGAACCTCAATTCTTGTGAGACCCCCGAGATCACCCAGAGGCTTTGACATTAGCCTCCAATCTCTTAGCCCTTGACCAGCTGACACGACTCTCCATGAGTTCCTCGCTGGAAGATAGGTATCATTACCTTGTGAGCCCCTGCAGTGACTACTGTCAGGGTAGAGTTGAGAAGGTGTCTACTGGAAGATGCACAGCATAACAGTAGTATGTTGAATAGATCCATGTACTAGCTAGTGAATGACCAATATAATTGTTTACAATATTGAATTTTATGATTTGTGAAAATAATTCATTTGAAAAGCAATTGGTTAGCTCTGGTTAAGATATACTATGAGCTACTATAAGAGTACTATGAGAGCATTACTGTGATAGACTATGAGATTGACAAAGACTATGAAACAGTATGAGATTGCCAAATACTATGAAACACTATGAAAATCCCAAACACTATGACATACTATGATAGTACTATGATAGCACTGTCTACATGGACCCTCACTATGAGCACTATGAATTGTCCAGTCATGGTACTGGACAGTTACTCCTGGTTTTGCTGATGTCAGCAAGATCAGCAACTTGTTTGACAGTTTCATATTGGTCAATGAGGGGATGGTCTCTTGAAGTATCATAATAGAGGTGACTTTCTGCACCAATAGCTGCAAAGGCTACAAAGTGAAGCTGTTTCAGAGGCTTGAGAGAGAGCCTCAGGCTCACAACATCCTCTTGTGGGATTTCCAGGAGATAGACCCATTGGTTGCTGATTCTTGCATGGATGCTGACCATTGCAGTAGACTTCTTAGTGACTATATATGCCACTTCCTTGAGAGTACTACCTGAAATGTGACAGCAGCAAATTGATTACTGTCAAAACAACACAATAAGGTAACAGTGACAAAGGATGTGGGCTTGTGGCAGGTCTCAGTCTTGGTCGTCATACTTGCTATTGAGTGCTTGAGCGAGGGCATGGGGGGAGATGGCGGCAGAAAGTAACTGGGCCAAGACTTTTCTGATCTGCGCAGGATTCCTTATCTAATCAATAAGTTACGCGAGTCTGTCTCCGAGTCGCTGTGCGAGGAACGATCGTAATATTAATGTATATGTTTGCAACATACATGAACTTTATGAAAGGTGTATTATCGCAATCACAGATCTGGAGCCCCAGCATATCACAGAGCGGGACAGAGAGGTCGCCTTCGCTGCTCTTGCCGTCAGCCAAGTAAGAGGCCAGTCACTGTTTGCCAGCAGCCCCAGGATGATCCTCGCGTTCCTCAGGCGAACCAGTTGTCCCATTGTCGCATCCCGACTTCGGGGCAGAGTTGAGTCCAGGTGCGACACGTCCCTGGCTGGCTACATTTCCTGAGTCACTCCGAAACGCCGAATCTTCTAGTGGGCTTTCACTATCGAAAGCAACAATACTCTGGCGCCGCCTTTGCACCTCCAGACGCAACTCCACGTCTTCGTCAACACAGGAACTCGATGGACTCGATGAGGAGGGTAGTGAAGGCGCTGACTGTAGTATTTCTTCCATCCTCGATCTTTCCTTGTCTGAAGCGGTGCGCCTCAAGGTATCCGCGCTGCCCCCGTTGTCAGACGCAGCCTGCTCAGTTCTCGTGAGCATCTCTAAGTTTGTCTTCTCCCTCCTCTCCTCTCTTCCCGCCCAACCAACCCATCGCCCATCAACAACGTATCCTTCTTCCTCTTCCACACCTGCCAACAAGTCTGCGACACCTCCGTAAAACCTCCCCACACTGAACCCTACGTCTTTTCCGAGTATAAGCGCATGCATATCCTTGAAACCTGGTCAAATCAAAAACATCAATGCTTGAGTTGAGACGATTAGACATGTCATAGACGTACCCGCAAGACTGGTTAAGTTGCCTGCAAGTCCACCCGTCCAGCCCACCAAATCGATGTGGTTCACGTTGCGTAGTGTACCGAGATACGTGCCCCACTGAGCTGATTGCACTGATACAAACCCATCGTTCGGCCCCTCCTGTGCAGCCATGATTGAATGGGGATACCTATGCGGGATAGTAAGTAGTGTCAGCATCACTCCAAGGCGCAGGGAAGGGTTAAACTTGCTTCCAAGTGTCGATTAATCCAGGTTCATACTCTGCCCCCCAACTAAAGTACCGCACGCCTTCTACGTCCGGGGTATCCTCATTGAACCTTTTCATTGCCTCACGGGTGAGGCATTCGAAAGCCTTGCCATCACCGCCACCATTTGGTAGAAGCTCCAGAAGAGCAAGGACTGCCGGAAGGTGAGATGAAGCAAGGGAAAGGAAGTGGTCCGCAAAAGAAGAACCGCGATGGGGGGTAGCAATTGTGGTCAGGCTGAGAACGCGAAAAGTGCGTTGGGTGAGGTGAGTAATGAGATAACGACAGTCGATACCACCCTGATAGGCGAATGAGGCAAGGAAAGTTTGGCGAAGAAAACCATACCATGCTATGGCCTATAAGGTGCACATCTCGACCGGGGTATGTCTCTGATATCTTCTTTTCGAGGACCTTTGCACGATCGACCGGTGACGAAGTTGCCGGAACGCGGGTTATGAGAACTTCACAGCCAACAGCCTCCAGAACCTCCTGAATTCCTCGCCAGTGAGAAACTTGCAGGGGCGCTACGGCAGGCCCGATTGTGACAGAGTCAAAACCCAAGAGACCGTGACAGAAAACGAGAGGGGCATGTGAGGCACGGACTGGGTGATGGGAGTCTGTCAAATGCCAAAAGGTATGCAGCACAAAGACGTACATTTCTTTCCGAGATTGTCATCGAGCAAATCAGATTCACTGAGTACAGTCGTTAGGCCTTCCCTGCTTGAAGCAGAGTCTGATTGGAACCACCATCTACGAAGAGGTGGAGAGGGGGGAATTTGTGAGACTGCGGATGTGTGTATTGAACGGAGAGCATCAAGAGAGGATCGTGTAGGTGACACCACTACGGGGGAAGAGAACGAGGGCGAGAGGGTGAGCGAGTCAGGGGTGTTCAAAGTAGTTGGTGGAGTTGTGGAAGGGGCGGTATACCGGAGACCGGATATTAGGTGAGGTCTCGAGAGACAACGAGGAGAAGAACGCGAAGATGCGAGCTTGGCAGGGGGAGGTGGGGAAGGCAAGATGCTATCGTTAAGAGCCTCATGCAGGGCATTTAACATCGGCGAAGGAGGGCGAGAGGAGGGCGATGAGGGCGAGCGGGAGTGAGAAGGGAAACGAAGCAAGGGCGCAGCGGATGATGGCGAAGAGGAGTGGTGCAGCTCGCGGGGGAGGGGGAGAGCCCTCGGATGGTGGGCGAGCCTGAGGCCAACGCTACTCCGCGCGACCAGAAATGACTCGAAGTGGAGAGGAAACACGCTCGTCATCGTGCGAGGCTGCGGCGAGTCCTCCATCCCGAATTACTGTAATCACAAGACGACACGGTTACGTACATACGCGTTGCGAACCCTCGACTTGTCCAAATGAACAGCATTCCGTTGCTGTACCGAGCTTATCTTCGCCAAGTCAGAGCACTTCCGCATGCATATCTCCGGTGGGAACAGCTTGCTCCCTCTGCCTGCTTGCATCTAATTCCTCGCAGTCATTTCTTCAGAATCAAGGGCGCAGACGACTTCCGTTCACTACTGAAAGTCGACTTGGTCGAGCTTCGCAAGAAAAAGTCGAAAAGGGTATCAAGGGTGAGCATCGTTGCAGCGTCCGCAAGCGCACCCCACCGATTCACAAGTTGGCACAGGACTTGCAACGTCTACGGGCGGCTAATGCAGGAGAGTCTGCCGCTTTCGATCGCTTGCTTGACATAGCCTATGGAAGGGTAGGAAAGTTGCGCTGGGAGTTGATGGAGGCATGAATGTTCTCTTTGATGTCCAACTCCTCCAGACTCAACGCTCGCTAGCCTTTTCTCTCGAGTCCGGATGCTCTGTTGCCACCCCAAGTAAATGCGCAGAAAGGGAAGATCTTTTCACCTGTGTATTCTCCAGAACTCGCCGCTCTCCTCACTTCGTCTATTTCGCGCACGACAAAAGCACTGCAAAAACAACACCTTAACTCACCACCCGGATTGCCGCGACGTGCACAGTCCAACTCTGAAGATGCAATGTTGTTGGGACCACTCAGCAAGCGTCGCGAGCACAACATTCGTTGGCGTTTTTTCAAAAGCGAGTGGAAGAAGGTGTATCCTCCTCTTCAAATACCAACGCAGCACCCTGCAGATGCTCCCAACGTACCCTGCTCTTCAACCGATCATTCTGGTCACGGTTTCCAGAGTATGCTCATACTCCAAGAATTACTTGCATTAGCAGGATCGCCTTCAAGACCACCTGATCCCACCATCAAACAAAGGGGGCTCCAACGAATCCAACAAATATCCCACACCAACCCGTTTGATGGAAACCTACCGCTTCGATGGCTCCGACGGCGATACCAAGCCCTTCTGGGCAGGCTTCCTCTCCTGATTGCCCGGTCCACACCGCAAGACAACTCCAAACGCGTTTACGACGTTCAAATAGCACACAGCGCGATGGCTACTTCCAGAACGCATTCACCGAGACTCCGTATCGTAGATGCAGAGGACGCTTTATGGATAAGTGATGTTCATCACACGGTTCGATCTGGAAGACGTACATAGTTTTCTCTCATCTTCACACAAGTCCATGCAGTCAACTTTGGTGGATTTCTCCCCGGCGAAAATAGTAAAAAATATGATGAGTTAGATACGTCAAGAATTCGATTCAGCACTTTCTAGCTCTAAGCCATGCAGCTCAATGCTGTACATGCCGTAGTTGCGGTCCACAGCCTTGGGTGCGGCAGCTTCACCGATGCTCTGATCTACGCCACACTGGAGGTTCAGAATGGCCTTGTACTCGTCAAAGGAAAACGTTTTGTGCGCGCGTATGCTATCAAGTAGACCCTTCAAGGGTTCTTAACGGGATGAAATTCAGTTAGAAGGAATGCGTACCTGAGGTCCCAGCAAGAAAAGTGCGTAGTACTGTCTGGCTCTTTCACACTGCGCAGACTGTTCTCCATCACAGATGGTGCGGATACTTTGTTGGAGTGCCCGGATGTTACGGTTGACTTTCTTCATACCAAAGTCGTTTGCCATGCTTATGAGGCGAGCGTTGCTGACTAATTGTTGCTCTATCAAATCTTCCAGGCCCAAGAAGACGAAACTGCATGGCCGCAATTAATGACAAACCGTAGAGGTTAGGATACAAAATGTTAGCAGACCTTTGTTCGTTTTTAAGTAGCGTTGTAGATGTGCATTCGTCAAAACTGCTAAGTTCCGAGTTCAGATCAACGATATATGGATCCGGTTCCCCAACTTCATGATCAACTTGGTAGTTTCCCTGTATCGACTATGTTAACAGGTGCATACAATACATTTAAAAAACACCTACATGACGAAAGGCCGCGTCGAGATAGTAGATGGTCCGACAACGAACTTCTACCCGGATGGTATGTAGAATGATTTCAGCCAACTGCGTATACGTCTTCAATAATGCACCGAAGCGTCTGTGTTGAGGCGATCAACAAAGATATAATCCTCGAGGACGTCACCTACAATGCCATTTCATGGGATAGAGGTAAGCTAAGTCGGCCGTCTTCGACGGTGTCTTGTACGAAAGGCAAAGGTGACGAGAGTGCTTGCGAAGAGAATGGGGGAACAGGGTCTAAATCCGAGAAAGCTACCGTAGGTGAAAGTACACCCTCAGGAGCAGGTTTTAAAGCGTCTAGTTCCTGCGTAAACCAAGCCTGGCAGCCGAAAATAAGTAGCGAACAGGTCAAATCAGCTAGCCACATACGACACTCCGATAGAGACCGCATAAAGCAGAAATGTTGCGGACTGATGGATTAAGATCACGTTTATCCACGGAGATTTGAGCCAAGTAACCCATTTCTATACGACTCTCCTGTCTGCATAATTGCTGCTTGATCACACAATCCTGATGATGGAAGTCAATTGACTCCGAGTCTTTGCCACCAAGCGGTTCGAAGCGAACTGACCTCCGTTATAAAAAGCTCGGATAAACAAGGGCTCAGTTCAGATCTCTGTGCCCATTGGGCCGCAAGTGACGTTGAAGGATCCTCGTCTCCGCCCTTAGACACGAGAACCTGAAAACGATGGCTGCATCGCTGATAGAATTGGATGATGACGCCCACAATAAGTCTCGAGTGATGGTCGCGATGGAATGGCGTTGTTTGAAGCATTGCGCACAACGAATTAATGAGGGCCATCAACTGCGTAGCCGCCTGCGGAGAGTTAGCACAGACCAACGAGTCCAATGCGGACGACGCACCTTAAGAATGGGTCGGGGACTGAAGCGGGTCGACAAAACATCAGGCTGAAAAGCATCAGGAGCTGTATGCAATCAGGTCACAAACCAGACATTGTCAGACCGACGATGCGCACCTGACACTGCATGATGGAACAACATTGATATCTTCTCCTCTAATTGTGGCAGATATACCTTGAGTACGAAATCATCTAATACTTCGCTTGCGGACCGTGCGCTCTCTAGGCCATCAGGCAACACATTTGCGACTCTACGCAAAAATGCGAGAGTCGGCTGGAACAGAACACTAACATGGAATGCATCCGACTTGATCAGTAAACGGTGATGTTGCCCAGCACCAAGGATGCGTTCATCGGACCCAAGGGAGGACAGAGCGGTCTGCACTGCATTCTCTGAGGAGCTCTGCACGAGTCCCGGCATGGTGTCTCGGAGCACCCGCATAAGTTCATCCTCATGTTTGCGGAGAAATTTTGTTGCTGATTTTGTATCAGTGTCCGCAAATCGAAATATTCCCTGTAGTCGATGGTATATCTGACTGAGAGAACGAAATATAGTACTAGACAAATACCTTGAGCCTGTCCCGTGTGAATCGCCCTTCACGAAGTGCTTCATTGATGGAAGTGATTGGATTCCGGCCCGTAACGGTGCCTCGTTCCTCATCAGCCAGATAATCATTGAGCAGAGTTCGAACCTAGTATTTGTTTTTGTCGATGGTGACATTTCCGGTGTCCAAAGGAAGCGTACCTCAGCTTGTATTGCCAACCAGACATCGGCCATGGGGAACAGTGTCCCTGGTTTGGCGCCGGCAGTGTCTCTAAAATCTCGTCTCTGAAAGTGAATTACGGAGTTTCAGAAGCTGAACAAGATTCAACTCGGTGATACTTACTAATCCGATACGGTTGGCCACTTCAAAGACTACGCGAAGACCTTGTGTTACTGCGTCTAGTTTGGAATAGGTTGTCCAAAACAAGTCTTTCAGAATCTCCTGATCATAATGCTTTGAAGTAGACTCCAGTGCGGTGAGGCGGAGAGCAGACGCCGTTGTCAACGCGCCTTTACGGATAAGAGCATTGTGAACCGAGTTCATTGTAGAACATCCGTCAGAGACAAAAATATACCCTCCATCAGATTTAGATCCAAGGGTAGCGGCTGTAAGAAGCACAGAACTTCTCTTCGAGTCTTCTGCGCGCTCTTCAACTTCGTCAACAGTAGACTCAATTAATGTATAAATCTCGCTCTGTAATCGTTGCATGACAGAATCAAGCGCGCTCCCCAGCTTTCCTAGAATGGCCAGAGATTCCAGAAGCGTCTCGATGTATGCAAATGAATCTGCTTCTGGATTGACGGTGGAAAGAGTGAGGGGCAGGGAACTCGACACGGCCAATGTACCGAGGCTCGACGAAAACGACATTGATGTAGACATCGACGTCGATATTTCTTGGGTACTCACACTAGCATGGAAATTGGCATCATTGAGGTCATAGGGAGCATCATTCGGCCGGGTAGCCAAACCGTTGAGGTAGTATGAAAGACGGGTCCCCTGAGTAGTCTGGGGGGAAGATGTCGAAGGGGATTGAACAGAACCGTTTGGAGTAGGTGTTAGGGTCGTCTTTGCTTCGAATTCCACTTTCGGTACTAAATCCACTGATTGAGAGTAGCAGGCTACATTATCAGAGACTACGCACATGTTGACTGTCCGGGAGCGTATGAAGCCCACCGCGTATCACACCAAAATGATTTGAGATAAAGATGATTGTGGAGCTCATCGACCAGGATATCTCGGAGTGCCTGTAACGATAAGCCTTGTGGGGTCACGTAGAATGGTCTGAGAACTTACGGCCTCTTGACCGAGAAGATATGCCCGCAAGTCTGCAACCGCGCCGATTTCTCGCATGTCGGGCTTATTGATCAGCTTAAGACTTCGTATTAGCAGGACCGACGCCTGGATGAGACGTTTCTCAGATATCAGAGCTTCAAGGGCATCTGGGACAGATTTCAGATGTTCACTAGAGCATATATTCAGCATTCGCGTGGAAGCAGAGAAGCTTAGCATACATCTGATCCAATAACCGCATCATCTCCTCCAAAGTTTGTCCTCTGGTCCACAACTGAACAAGGTCCGCACGTTTACCACCGAGCGATTCTTTAGTTTCTTGGAGAACAACGCGTGTATCCTGGACCTGTGCCTGAGCCTGGCCTAGGTGGTTCAGCAAGGCAGCATGGTGGGGTAATGCATCGGCGAAAGTCTTGTAATGCTCTGCCAGGTGTTCTGAGTTGGTAGGAACAAAAGAAGAGAAGGGTGTCACTGACGATCAACGGAGCCTTTCAATGCCTGTGAAAGCATTTCCTTGGTTTTCCGAAAAGAGTACATGCTTTTGCCGGTCGAAGTATCATCCAGCAAGGAGAGAGCTAGGTCCACATTGTTGAACTACGATGCCATTAGTGTCTCCACTACTCAGTCACATTCACGAACGAATATAGTTACATCAGGGTCAATGATAAACTCCCATTCGTCTCTGATCTGATCCAGGATAGCTAGGGTGCATTCAGTAAGACGTGGTTGTATGCCGGGGACTGAAGAATATCCATGTTTTGAACTGACCATCGATTTCGCCAGTTTTAGCACCTGCAGTGTTTTTCCTGTATGGCATGCGTTCTTTTATTCTATCTTGCCTTGCCTCCTCCCGTTCAACTTCCAAGCGTCGTTCTAGCTCGTGGTTACTGTAGACATTGCCATTGGCGAACCCGTGCATACGGAAATTAGCTTCCTCTGCGCCACCGAATGCGGCCATGGGGGCGGAGAGCGCGGGAGAGGTAAAAGAAGATGAGACGGACGATCCTGGAAATTCGCTTGTGGGGCCGAAACGAGAAGGGTCTGAGCGAGGTTTGTTCGGAAGAGAAATGCTGCCTACGAGACGGTGTTGAATAGAAGCATCAGAAACTGTTGTACTAGAACTGTCGTGCCGTTCCCTCGCGCTCAGGTCGCTAGCTATACGGGATGAGGTTGATGCACGTTCGGAGGCGGAGTAGTCCGAGGGTTGGCGGGGTCTGAGATCCGATCTCTGTGGGCGATGGGGACGATTCGGGGACGAAAAGATGGGGGCCTTTGGAGAGGAGGAGGAAGAGGGGGAGAAAGCAGTGTTGCTTGGGGTGGATGAACGAGAGGGGGGTCTCGCGATCTGTAGAGGGCGGGTCGGTGGGAGAGTAGCCGGGTAATTGAGCGCATTGGGGAGCGGATTAGATATCGAAGGTGCACGCGTACGACGAGAAGTCGACATCGTCCTCCTCGTCGTTGTCGTCGTACGGAATCAAAATCCGGTGCCAATTCTGAATAATCGCCAATGTCATGTCATTACCACCGTTCCTACTCCCGTTGCAACCACCCCGCATCGCCCTCTTTCGGCAGAACTGCAATGTGCTCGTCCATTGGTGGGCCCCAAAACTCGGCGACACCGTCCCCAGCACCCTTCTTTTGTTCATTCCGGGTACGTATTTCCCTTATTGGACTATCGCAGCACTTGACTTTCCATCTCCAGGAAATCCCGGGGTCATCGACTTTTACTCGCACTTCCTCGATACCATTCACGATCTGGACACCTCAGCTACACTTGCCATTCTCACATTCTCGCATGTCGGCCATGCTCCATCCTTGGCCTCAAAGCATCCTCTTAAAACCCTCCGTGCTTCACAGTTTGGCTTGGGATCCCAGCTTGAGAACACACTCAGTATTTTCGACGCCGTGCAGTCCTCCTTTGGTCCCTCCATCAGGGTGGTTCTGGCCGGACACAGTATCGGCGCTTGGTTAGCCCTGCAGGTAGATTTGTTTGTCTCTCACTGCCTCTATTCGGTAGATGACTCCCTGTCAAGGTCTTGAAATTGCGCTCCAATGGTGTTTCCCGCCTATTCCTTCTCTTCCCCACTATTGCAGATATAGCGGACACTCCCAACGGCAAGAAGCTCTCTGTTCGTAGTGCTCTACCGTGACATCGTCCCATTGACATACGTTTCCACATGACAGTGGGCTTTTCGTCCCCCTTTGCCTCACGTCATCGCTATCCTTGCGCATTGCGTCTACTATCTGCCTCGGTGGATGCTTGGCCTACTATTTCCCTCCTATTCGCGTTCTGCGTTGAGTGTTTTGCACTCACTTGTGCGGTCACCCCAAGCAATATTTGCAGCGTTATCGATGGCTCATGACGAGATGATCAACATCCGTCGGCTGGACTCCGAGCTACTCAGCAGACACAAGGATCTTTTGTGGTTCTACTTCGCGCAATGTGATGACTGGGTTGGCCAGCAGAAGGCTGCGATCCTCGGAGCACTTGGGAGTGATAATGTACGTATTTTCCATGGGGGATCAGGTGTTCGGCATGCATTTTGTACCCAAAAAGACCATAGCGAAGAGACGGGGAGACATTGTTCTGCATGGCTATCATCGATGATGGACGCGCGTAGTTGTGCTTGTGCTTAGTAATATGTGACTTGTGATAACATGTCACGTGAGACCTACATGCTGAGCTGACAAAGCATGAAAGCCAGACGCGTCCAAGCACTCCGACACAACGCAACACGCCCATTTGGCAGATTGCAACCTGACCTTGGACACCGGCGAACAAAGACAAGACTCGGCCACTCACAATGGCTGGTCCACCTTCTGATCCAGCGCTTCTCTTTGACCCCCTATCTCCCCTAACTTCTGAAGAGCCCAAAACACCACCCCTACACCCTATTTTGACACGTCGAAAAGTAGTTCATGTATCCCCGCCAGTCCTTTCCCCATCTACCAAGGAGCTTTACCAGCCAACACCATATTATCTCGGTGGTGATCCGGAATTCGTCCGTGATGACCTGGACACCGTCGTTGGTGAATACCCATTGGACGGTAACAGCAGACCTTCCCACTATTTCATCCGTTTCAAAGACGGACTCGTGCGTAGGGTCAGTCATTATCCCGTTTCCCGTTTGTGAAAAGTTAAACCTTTTTTTAGATATCTTCGCGTGCACTTCTTGTTCATTACAGCGACCTCGTCGGTGACTATGGTGCGTTCCGGACAGTTGACTTCTCTCCTGTTGCTGGATGGTTTCTCTTTTTAGAACGCCGAAAGGAACAGGGTCTCCTTGACCATTTTGATCCCGCGTCTGATGATGTACACGAGTACTCGCGAATGAATGGCATAATCGTTGACGCGGCGAGCCACACCATAGCTTCACGGTCATACTCCGAGAGCGATGTGTCCCAATCTCCTCTTTCTTCCAACTCCTCTCTGACAGAAGAGGACGATGACAGTGACAATGAAGATTACGTTAGCCTTCGCAAATCTAGTCGTCTTGCCACAAGCAGAGGAAAACTCGTACAAAGCAAGCTTCCATTTAGTCCTAGGAAGCTTCGCAGCAATCACACGCGACGAGAACAGCCGGATTCTGACTCTGGAGACGATCTAGGTGGCTACAGCCAAGTAGACTCTGATATAGAAATTGTGGCGACTAGGAAGTCAACACGATCACGGAAGACTGCTCGTTCTAACCTAGCTGATGATCTCGTGGAGGAGGATGAAGAGTCTGACGGGGATACATACTGTGACACCTCTCGACGTAAATCAAGCAAGAAAGCGGAAGGGAAAAGGTTCAGAAAGAAGCGTCCTGTAACAGCCCGTCCCGCCTACGGACACTTCCGTGACATTGACGATCTTGACTTTACTTCTGACGAGGACGAAGCAACTTCATCTCTCCGCGCCCACAGAGGTGTCTGCGAGAAATGCCATAAGCGTCCCGCTCACGAGCTGCTGACGAGGGCGAAAAAAACGAAACGGAAGACCAAGGATGATAAAGGCGAATCTGATGAGAACGACGTCGACTACATACGAGGTTTGGGAGGCTGGATTCGATGGTTCGGATATCCAAAATTTATCCTTGCATAAACTGAAATGATGGTTTTGCAGCCTCAAATGTCCTGTGGTTGCCCATTGGAGATGTCTCGCAAAAACTCAAAGAGATGAAATCATGCGGGCTGCGCGTGCTCGTGACAAAGCTCAAAGGAAAACACAAGAAAGGACTGAGGACGAGCCAGTGGCTGGCGATTTACCGCACCTCAAGGACCTCGACGTCAACCAGACAACAGAGTTCATCTGTGGACTGTGCATGAAGGGCGGTATCTGCATGGGATGCTTGGAGGTGGCTCTGGAACCCGACCCGTCTCTTGCGAACAAACATCCTTCTGGCAGCCTTCCCTCTGAAACTGTGCAAGACGAGCTTCCTGACGTCGAGATGGTCGATACCGTCTCGTCTGGGGATCACACAGTATTGCGACCTTCCCAGGAGCTCCTCTTCAGATGCTTTTCGTGCAGGCGACTTGCCCATTATCGACACCTGCCCAATCCACCGAATATGGACTGGGAGGATACAGACCTTGCAACTTACTATCAGGAAGAAACTGGTTGGCGTTGTGGCGATTGCTTCTCATATGTTTATCCGCTGGACAAAATTCTGGCTTGGCGACCCTATCCTCCGGGTGTTGTTGGACCTACCACAGCAAATCCACCTGATGCAAAGACACCCCTTCCTCGAGAATACTTGGTGAAGTGGGCAGGTCGAAGCTATCGACGGACGCAATGGGTACCTCATATGTGGCTAGTTTCAACTAGCTTGTCGAAGCTGAAGCACTTCCTTGCCAAAGGTTCCAAAGTTCCGCTTCTAGACGAACCAGTATCCGACGAGACAGCTATGAATGTTGATGAGCCTGGTCGCGTCGACAAGCAGCCAATTCCATTCGAACCCAGCGCTAATGATCTCGAGCCTCGCCCCTCAGTCAATCCAAATCACGTTTCGCTCGGTCCGTTACCTGATGCTGAACGTCGAATCCCTCCAGCTTGGAAAACCATCGATCGCATTCTTGATGTACGGTTCTGGAAACTCTCATCAAGTACGAAAGGGAGGCACAAGAAATGTGTTATTCGTGATCATCTCGATGACTTGCATTTAAGTCCTCAACAACAGCTAGAGCGGGCTTACATCGAGGGCGAACAACCTGATGATTCATTAATGGAGGAGGTGGACGACTGGTTGTCAAGGACAGAGCAAGATTTGTCGACTGAGCATATTGACGAAATTATGTGGGTATTCGTTAAGTGGGAGGATCTTGGGTACGATGAAGGTCAGCATCCCGTGCATACATACGGAGATACTCATTCAATCCTCTAATAGCAACTTGGGATTCTCCGCCTCGCCGCGGGGAGCCTGGGTTCAGCGCTTATGAGCACGCATTCAGACATTTTATCGATTCCCGGAAAGTTTCCGTCAAACGTGCAAGAAGGGATGTCGACACTCGTGCCGAAAATGGTTATGGTGCCTTTGCTCTCAAACGAGACCTTGATGAACAACCTGATCTAGGACAGAGTAATGAGCTCAAGCTCATGCGATTCCAAGTCAGTAGTTTTATTGTGACCAAGTACTTTGCTTATATGCCTACAGGTCGATGGGTTTAACTGGCTTTGCGATAATTGGTGGAATCGACAGGCGTCTATATTAGCAGACGAAATGGGTTTGGTTCGTCGCCCACTGTGTCTTTTTGTTTTCTCTGACCTGTTCATTGCATTACAGGGTAAAACGGTCCAGATCGTTACGTTCCTCGGGACATTAATCGAAAAGTTCGGCGTGGCTCCTGCTCTTGTTGTTGTTCCAAATTCCACAATTACCAATTGGGTCCGGGAATTTTCGCGCTGGGCTCCCAGAGTCAGAGCGGTACCCTTTTTCGGGGAAGCTAAGTCGCGGGATGTAATCATGCAATATGAACTATTTCATGGATCGAAGCGCGAGCCAAAATATCACGTCCTCGTCACTACATACGAGACTGTCACGAACCCCAAGGATTTCGCCTCTGTCTTCAAGAGTGTGGGCCGTTGGGAGATCCTAGTAGTGGATGAGGGTCAGCGCCGTGAGTTTTTCTCCTTCGTCTGCGAATATTGCTTTTCATATTCGTCGCAAGTCAAAAGCGATAGTAGTCTGCTCTTCAAGAAGTTGAACGAGCTCAAGCCAAATCACCGGATTATCATGACAGGGGTTAGCCAGGGTTCATCTTGTCACAAATTTTTATTCAATATTTTGCCCCAGACCCCATTGAACAACAACATCCGTGAATTATTCAACTTGATGAATTTCCTTGATCGCGATAAGTGGCAAGATCTTGAAGCGCTTGAGAAGGAGTATGAAGTGCTCGACGAAAATCTAGTCCGCCAATTGCACGCGAGATTAAAACCATACTTCCTGCGTCGCATCAAGAGCGATGTACTCCAACTCCCGCCCAAGGTATTTGAGTTCCCCATCGAGTACGACTCACTGAACATACTTTGGGGTAGAACGAGGTCATAGTGCCACTCTCAATGACTCCTCTGCAGAAGGAGATCTATCGGTCGATCCTCAGTGAGCTTCAATGTGCTATGTATCAGGCTCGATCACGAATTTTGTGCCTCAGGCCAGAATTTAGACATCCTCAGGCACCTTACGCAAGTGTCGACTGTTACAGCAGGTCGCGCAGGAACCTCTAAAATGAATATGAACAACATGTTGATGCAGCTACGAAAGTGAGTACCCGCGGAGATTGCCAATGCACCTTCTTTACGAATTGTACCAGGTGCATCCAACACCCCTACCTGATATCCAATGATATTGAACCTCGTGGCCTTGAGCCACACCAGGCTCACGAGAAACTGATAGATGCAAGTGCGAAGCTTCGACTACTGAGACCACTGCTGTCAAAGCTCAAGGCAAGAGGACATCGCGTACTCCTGTTCAGCCAAGTAAGTCTCGCTTCTTCCCATAGCTCCACTATCTTTAATCGGTCTCCTCAGTTCGTCATGGCTCTCGACATAGTTGAGGACTTCTTGAGAGGCGAGGACTACAAATATCTGAGAATTGTAAGGACCACCAGTTTCCGGGGGAGCCTTGATTTACCCTTGTACAGGACGGTGAAACGAAGCAAGCGGTTAGACAGAAAGGGATGGACGAATTTAACAAGTCAGATTCGGAATATTTCATATATCTGCTCACCACTCGCGCTGGTGGTGTTGGTATCAATCTTTATACGGCGGATACAGTCATTATATATGATCCGGATTTCAATCCCCACCAGGTTTGTGACGGCTTTTCATTCTGGTTGCCTGGCTGACATCGTTTGATAGGACCTTCAAGTATGAGTCTATTTTACTTTACTCCTAACATGCTCTGAACTAATATATCCAGGCGATTGCTCGCTCGCATCGTTATGGTCAACGGAAGACATGCCTCGTGTTCAAACTCATGATGAAAGACTCCGCTGAAGGTGAGTACTGCTTTTTAGAGAGCCATCCCTATTTGATGTTTTGCAGAGCGGATAATGCAGGCGGGCAAGAAGAAGCTAGTCCTCGATCATCTGATCGTGCAGAAAATGGATGATGATGAGAATGGCGGTGGCGACATGAAATCGATTCTCACTTTTGGAGCCAGGGCACTCTTTGAGGAAGGGGAACAAGGCTCGAAAGATATTGTTTGTGCGTACCATATTTGGGCCTCTTTGCCAGTGCCAGCTTAGCCATCACGTTTAGACAGTGACCATGACCTTGATAAACTCATAGAGAAAACAGAAGCTGATGGGGACGAAAAGGACATTGCCAGCGAGTCCGGTCTGAAGTTCAGCTTTGCCAAGGTATGGGCTGCAGAGAAGGATGTCTTGGAGGATGTTGAGGACACTGTACCCGATATCGATCATGGGGATTCATGGGCCCAAGCGCTAGACCGTATGGCTGCTAAGCAAAACGCAGCAAAAGAAAAAGAAGTGACAGGCCGCGGAGTTCGTCGCAAGGCTGCTGCCGCGTTCCCTCAGGTTTGTCCAATATATATGCGCTACAATGTTATGGTTGATCCATTCCTCTCAGCAACAACTTGATTTCCTGGATGGCCCGGAAGAGACTCCTGCCAGACATAAAGGAAAAGGCAAAATGAAAATGAAATCAGGGGCATCGTCGGATTCCGATTCCGTTTATCACGTTGGCGGCGATGATACCGATGGCACGACGGGGTCGATGCAGTCGGTCGATGCCGGCCAGGAACTTTTATTAGACCCGGTGATGCCTAAGAAGCACCCGCGTAATCTCTCTGGCCCCATACCCTCAGGATCAACTCTTTTATATCATGAGAGTGAAGTGTATGAAGAGTGCGGCCTCTGTGGACGGAGGCACGGACCTAGTGCCTGCAAAATGATGGATAACTCTTCGAATCTCGTTGAGTACCGGG
The DNA here is from genome assembly GCA_038089755.1 of Leccinellum rugosiceps. NCBI lineage: Eukaryota > Fungi > Basidiomycota > Agaricomycetes > Boletales > Boletaceae > Leccinellum > Leccinellum rugosiceps. The sequence goes on along the minus strand of JBBPLL010000051.1, from coordinate 71,187 downwards.
AAATCTTATTGAACCATACAGAAGATGAATCATGGGAATCCAGAGTGCGTATGGACGTTGTCTTCTGTGAACATTAACCTGATGAACACCTACAGAAAGCTGCTATCGAGGCAATCGAGCAAACATTATATAGCCGAGGTCAAGGTCATTTATTGGCCGGTCAACCTCTGAAACTGGTACCAGGATCCACTTCGATTGAAGGCCGCCGCAAGACGTCCTCGTTGAAAGCACCTGTGCGTAAACTTCTTCCGCAGGGGGTGGCATATCAAGGCAACGGGATTACCCTCCAGCAAAATCGGGAGAGCACTGTGAACCGCCACTCCAACCTTCCATCGGACTACTCACTACCTGTGATGCTGCCCTCTAAACGCATGTCTTCCCCCGATGGAGTTCCTGAAATTTTGCCAAAGAAGCAGAAACAGAGCGGGATCTCTGGTTGCCCAGTGTGTCTTGGACCCCAACATTCTATCGAAGATTGTCCCGTTTTTTACGCGGACAATCATAGGTTCGTCTTCAGTTGAGTCAGACTACTTTCTTCTCTAACCTTGGTTCCAGCATCACAAAGCAAATATTACGGCTGTCTGAGGATCCGTCCCAAAAGCGGGTAGTCAAGAAACTTCGAAGTGTTCTCAAGCAGCGGAAGCTGGCTGAAACCGAGGGAGTGGGCGACAAGATGCAGATATTACCTTGATCTGAGAGGCTTGTGATGGGCAATGTAAGGTGATCTTATTTGCTAGACCTACCGTATTGCGCATGCGCTCGAGTGGTATTCCGTCTATACCGACTTATAGTCTACTATTGAATCTTTATAAGCGTACCGTCATATACTCCGACACGAGTACGTAAAGTGATGCGGCTCCTCATATCCTCTCACCACCATCCTGCGAGACAACTCTCGGCTCAGGTACTCACTTCCTGGGCAAGGCGTTCTGGCAAAAATAAATACCACCGCTATTCGAAAGCTTGGTATTACCTGCCAGGCAGATGGTCCTTACACCTCGTCTCCGAACGTTCAACATCGCAGATCCATCGCCTATGGAAATAGAAACGGGTTCTGAATCCGTGCCAAATCCGAGCTCGCGCAAACGGCATCGATCCATGGAAGAGTTGCCAGAGTTGCCCAAGCTTTCTGGACAAATCATGTTGGAAGTGTTTACTCATAAATCGCTCCGACTGGCTTGCCACGCCAAATATCGCGACAACGAACGTTTATCGGTTCTCGGATCCCACATATTGGAGATGGTGACAACACAACTACTGTTCAACAGGAAACCGATGTTAACAAGAAACGAAATCGAGGTGAGCGCCATTACCATGAGTTCCCGGTGTATGAGGCGATGTTTTAGGAAGGCACGGAGACAAAGGCTATTATCAGTGGAGATAATCGACACGTGGACCAATTCTTATCGACTACGGGATGAACTACGCTACGACCCATCGTTTCAATCATCAGTAGTGGAGGCCGAGGTAAGCGGTGCGTCTGTTCGATTTGTCGAGATCTACAACATTGAAAGCATGTTACAGCAAGGCCGCCATTTGTTTCTCGCTTATCTCGGTGCAGTTTTCTGCGAACATGGACTGACAACCGCTCAACAATGGATTGGAGATCTTTTACGATTGTCTGTCAGCGTGTTCCAGGATGGAGTGACGTTTGACCTTGGGCCTGCGGACTTTGAGGAACAGGCTGGGAAAAGGCCCAAGGTTGAAGAGTCACTGCAGGGATTCTCGACACGACCGTTGCAACATGCACTCCCTAGCTTGCCAGGTGGTTATAAGGGCACACATTACAATCCATACTCTCAGACTATGGGTTCTCTACCTCCGCCTCTGCCTCCTCCGCCGCCTCCGCCTCCACCAAGCGTACCGCCTCCCATACAACCACCACCTCCGAAAGGAATGCCTCCTTTCGGGAATCCACTAGCGCCTGCGCAACCGCATCTGGCGTTTCTACCCCTGTTCAACCAGACGGCGACGCAACGAGGGTTGAGTATCGACTATCCTGCATCATTTTCAGGACCGCCGCACGCGGGAAAGTGGCATGTCACTTGCGTCGGTGAGCAAGAGAACAATCTTTCTTTTAAAAGCTACCGAAATGACGCTTAGCATGATGACCAAAGTGAATGGGATAGAAAAAGGCAAGGGCAATGGGCCGAGTAAGCAACTCGCAAAGGAGGAGGCAGCAAGAGCGGCGTACTATGCGATGGGGTGGGCACCTCGTACGTTAGGTTCATTTTCTAAGAAACAGTTTGGTCTTTCTGAACGCAAGCAACACCAGGCGGGTGATGTGTTAGTACCTCTAGTATTCGTCAAGAAAGGGGTTACTATCCCTCCCAGCAACTTTGGCTGCCAACTGATTCGGCAGTCACGGTGCGTCACGAAGCAGTCACAGTCGGTCACAAGCCAAACTCGCTGGAGCACTTCGCAGCGAGTGACACCAGTGACAGATTGAGCGTGACTCGAATCGGCGGCGTGTCACTTACCTTCCTTATTAGGAAGCTGCCGAGTCAGTTGGCTGCCGAAGTTGTTGGAAGGGATAGTATACTAAATAGGAAATTGCATAATAGCATTCGTGGGAAATCATGCAGTATGCTTACTCATACAAAGAAGTTGAGAACAGTGCTGCCGAGTGGTTGCCGAAGATACGAGAACGACTTTACCGTGACGGTTCTTTGCACAAGTTGCTGTAGTACCCAGCACGAGATCTTTGTCGTCGTCGTCGTCTGAGTCGTCCTCGCCGTCGTTGCTGCCGCCGTTTAACAGCGCCCGTCGTCATGCGCAATGCCCATTCTGTGCCATCCATGTCGATGTCCAACCTTGCCCTGTCCGAGCCTACGCACATCGACCTGACTGGCGATGATGATGTCTCTCTGTCCTCGACGCGCGCCAGGGGTGAAACACAACCCCTGCAGACGTACACTTTCTCTCCGTACCCGCACTCCCTCCCGCCACAAGCGCCAAAGCCTCCGCCGATGCTGCAGGCACCCGCCTATCGCTCTCTCTTTCCTGTTCCCCGCCAGCATCAGCATCTCCCCTTGCCTCAAAATGGCATCGTCCATCCATTCGCAAATCGACCCACGTCCGCACACCCTCCGAACAATGTCATTGATCTCACTCACTCCCCCTCTCCCCCTGCCTCCCCTCTTCCTCCCAACTCACTCCCGGAAGATCTTTCACCCAGGACTCCCGTTTGCATCGGGCAGCTTACAGTTACAGCTTTGGTTCTCTACCCAGTTCCGTACCTTCAGTCCCATGATCCGTCAAAGGCCGAAGCCGATTGGGCAAGCGTGCGTCTCCAGTACGAGCACAATCCTCACAAACAGCCAGGTACAACAGACACCATCCATATCAAAACTCCACAAATCAGGTCTCCCTCCGGTGAAGTGAGTTCGGGCGATGCTTTCGGCGTTGTCGAGCAAAAAGTGGCATCCCACCTTGGCCCGATGTTAGGAAAAGGTCTCATCCGATTAGACGCTAAAGTGCGTCGTGGTATGCCACAAGTGAGTGCACCTTACCCTTTGACCCAGCACCGCTAGAAGGTATTTGCTTCATTCTGCCGCAGCTCCCCATTCTTCCATTACAATTGCTCGTTTATACTCCGAAGGGCAACATCACAGTTGTCGGAAATTACCTCCACCAATGCGGACTCCTGCTTGACCACCCGTCCCCTCCGTATGAGATCCAGCGCCTAGCCAACTATCATTATTGTAATCCCCATAGTCCTCCTCCCGGAGGACACCGTCAGTCCTTGCCTCCCGTCCGGCCTGGTTACTCCGGTCCAGGAGGAAGTAACTCTCGTTGGACCGCACCTGCGGTGTCGGGAAAGACGCTCGAAATTCAGCGCAGTCAGGTGGAGGAGCTCTTCAAGAGTCTGAAAAGCGGAGATGAGTTATCTGAGACTGAACCTGGTAACTCTTTCATTGTTCCCACTTGTCACTGCTTCATCTGCTGACTCATTACATGAAAAGTACATGAAGTCGGGACGCCACTTTATCCCCATCAGAAGAAGGCTCTTACATTTCTTCTTGAGCGTGAACGGGAGAAGCGTTGTAGTGATGGGCGTTATTCTTCTTTGTGGCAAAATAGAGTGAACCCTCATTCTGGACAACAATCTTGGTTTCACATCGTGACCCAGAAGGAGCTATTCCATGAACCACAGGAAGCCAAGGGTGCCATTCTTGCAGACGATGTACGCCCTTTGCTTTTTCAAGATCAATAAAACTGACGCACTTGTTACTCAGATGGGCCTTGGCAAGACGATAACGTGCGTCGCTCTCATTGCTGCGACGTTTGACGCTGCTCGTGCATTTGCTGCCTCCCCATTGCATTCTCCACCTCTTCCTTTAGACAGAAGCTTTCTCGAGGATCCTCTGTCCGCTTCTCATTTCTCTGGGAGTGTCTGGGGTATGCCTAGCACGTCCGACTGTGGAAAAGGGAAAGGCAAACTTGCAAAGGCTCAGGATAAGGCGGATGCTGAATATGCGCGTGCATGTCGTATCAAGGTTAAAAGTCGAGCGACCCTCATCATTTGCCCTCTCTCAACGGTGTCGAATTGGGAAGACCAGTTTCGGGAGCATTGGCGGGGAGAGGTTTCGGTAGTTGGGGGTGGTGGGATGACCTGTTCTGCGGCCACTAACATGTGTGGCCCGGCTACACCACCATCTCAGACGCTATCACAGCAAGAGTCCAGTGCCGACATGAAGCCGTCCCACCGAGCATTGAGTGGCCGTCCGTTGCGGGTATATGTATACCATGGGAATGCACGTCGGCCGGATCCAGCCTTCCTTGCAGACTTTGATGCTGTTATCACAACATATGCAACGTTGGCTTCGGAATACTCAAAGCAAACACGGAGTATTGCTTCACTTGAAGCCGAGGATGATGATGACGGCGACAGCGATGGAGGATTCCCAGGCATCGAGATTGATGAAAATGGAAATCAAGTAGTCCGGTTACCCAAGCCAAAACGAGCAGGGATGAAACGAAAAAAGTCGTTTTCTAATGTTGCGGTGGAGGCCACTAGTGCTCTACAGACCATCCACTGGTTTAGGGTTGTACTCGATGAAGCCCAGTACGTTTTGCCAATGGTATCGGGCCAATACAAACTAACCATGACACAGCTCCATCAAGGAGATCGCAACAGTAGGCAGTCGTGCCTCTTGCGACTTGGTCGCTGACCGTCGGCTCTGCCTGACTGGAACCCCTGTCCAGAACAAACTTGACGACGTTTTCGCACTGATCAAGTTCTTGCGTCTAGAACCTTTCGATGACAAGAATATCTGGACAGAATTCATCGGGACTCCTGTCAAGTATGGGCAGTCTCTGGGTGTTGCCCGACTACAAACCATCATGAAATGCATTACCCTCCGCCGCACCAAGGAAACTGAAACCGCCGACGGACAGAGAATTCTCAATCTTCCACCTCGTCGAGATGAACTCCGCTATCTCAAATTCGACTCACACGAACAGGCGATTTACGACCAATTCTTTACAGAATCCAAAGCCGAGTTTAACGAGTTGTCGAACAAAAACGAGGTTATGAAGAATTACGTCGGGATCTTGCAGAAGATTCTGCGCTTGCGGCAGATCTGTGATCATTTTGAACTGGTCGAGGGCAAGGGATCCGGAAGCGTTCAGTCGACGGAGCTCAGCAGTTATGAGGACCTGGCGGCCGCGATTGAAAGGGAAGGTCTTAACACCTCTCGTGCAGTGGCAATTGTTGCACTGCTGAGGGAGGCTGCGACAACACAATGCGTAGAATGTGGCGAGGAACTCTGTGTTTCCCCGGAAACTCAACAAATCATGGACGGTGGCATATGTATTGATAATGGACCATCGGCTCCTAAGCGTGGCCGGAAGACAAAAGGGACAACGTCTCGCGCCTCCACAAGGACCAACAGCCCGTCAACGTCGTGTCTCGTCCTAACACGCTGCCAGCACCTTTTTTGTCTCGGATGTTATCGCTCGTGTGTGTGTCCTGGATGGCCAGATGTTCCTCCGGATACCCGACGGTCATGTTCTGTTTGCCAGACAGGGCTTTCCCCTCAAGATGCCGTACAAGTACGTCCTGACTGTCATCCTCAAGACTTGTCAAAAAAGAAACCTGGCAAGCGAGAGAAGAGACAAAAAGGAACGCTCCCAGAGGTTTTCACACCATCAACCAAGGTCAAAACTCTGCTTAACGACCTCATCCAATTCTCGAAGGCGAATCCATATTCCACCAATTATGATCCTGACTCGCTTGATCTGGAAATGGTAGATGGTCAGGGCGAGCGGGTTGAAGATGGAGTAATCAAGACTGTGGTATTGTAAGTAGCAGCTCTATAGGCGAGAAGAAGCTGAATGTGTCGCCACTAGCTCGCAGTGGACGACAATGCTTGACAAGTATGGCCGGTATTCGTATTATTTTAACGACTCATATACCCATGATATTTTTTTAGAATCGAAGATGCACTGGATGCTGCTGGAATTCGTTACGACCGCTTGGACGGCACTATGAAACGTGATGACCGGACAAGAGCCATGGACGCCCTCAAATATGATCCGGCTTGTGAAATCCTTCTCGTCAGCTTAAAAGCTGGTGGGGTCGGATTAAATCTCACCGCTGCGCAACGTGTCTACCTGATGGATCCATATTGGTACGTGTTTTTTTCTTCACATCGCTGTCCCCAAGTAGACTTAACCACTCGTCACAGGAACCCAGCCGTAGAGAATCAGGCTGTTGACCGCATCGTGCGCTACCACTTGATATACATTAGCTTCCCTTCAATTCACCTTTTGCCCTACAGCACCGTCTGGGACAAACACGCCCCGTAACGACAGTCAAACTAATCATCGAAAATTCTATAGAGGATCGTCTGCTGGAAGTTCAACGGAAAAAAACTGAATTGGCCAATATGACCTTGGGTCAGCATTTCAGCAAAGCTGATCTGTTACAACGGCGGATGGAAGAGTTGAACCAGTTGTTCGGGTAATAAGTTATGTTGATCGATGCATGTCCCCCTTTTCACGCCGTCTTGACGAGCTTCTTATTGTACCGTAATCATTTACTTGTAGAGCGACTTCGTTGTAATTAATAGACTTTGGAGAAAACGTGGTTATGAGCCTGAGTACACTATATATCTTCCTGCCGAATGCCTCACTGATAAGTTTCAAAACGCAAAATGTGCTACATGTTTTCGACGTGCTAGAGCATAGACGAGCATCTGACTGGCGAGAAGGCCGAGCGTTATTCCTATCGCAACCCGGATCATGCGTACGGCCAGCGAAAAGCCAGACGAGTATTGCGCCGTCGAGCTCGTCGAGTCGGTGTCGATGAGCGTTCCTCCCTCCGCGATACCAAACTGGGGAAACGAACTATAAATTCAAGCGGTCAAAGGGCAACGAAAGGTCCATGTCCACGTACCGGCACCAGAAAGAGAACGCCCGTGACTGTCGACGTGAATGCAGTCCCACGGACGACCCGCGAGTAGAAATTGCCGAGGAGGCCGATGATCAGGGCCCCGAAAGCGGACACGACGTCGCCAGAGTCGGGCAGAAAGGTATTCCCGAGCTTGTTGGCGGTGAACGCCGCGCACGCAAAGATGACCATCACCAGGAGCTGCCAGCTCCAGAATTTCTGCATGTTGGCAAGGGACGAGGCGACGGAGTACGTGGGGACCAACGCGGGCAGTAACCACCACGGAAGAGGTTGTCGCCACCACGGCCAGCTCGGCTCTCTGTGGCAACCTTGGGAGCATCGTGGTTGGACTCGTTACGGGCAACAAAGGGCAGTGATAAATGTGATCTTACCCCTTAGCAAATAGTTCCTATCCAGGGACGAGGCCTTTGCAAACCCGAACACCGCCTCACCGAGCGGAAATGTGCCATTCTGTGCATGAAAAGTGCCATGCAGCATCCTATAGGTCGGCGTTTGGTTCTTCTGGAGAGCCCGTCGCGCATGCGGGTTGATGACGAGGTAAATGTCGGACCCAATGGCCAGTCCAAAACCCTGAGTTCCGCAGTCAGAAACGTGCAGGATAGGATGCTTTGAGTGATCAACATATTACCAAAAAGAGTGTGTAAATGATCGCGTAAACCATCCTTACGGATCCGCACAGGATGTTGCGCGACGTCAGTTCCAGCGCGCTGATAACTGCGGGAACTGTGAATAAATTAATCGTGTAAACTCTGAGACACTCACGGATAGTGAAACCTGGGAGAATAAGGACAACACCGGCGGCGGAAATGGCGTTGTAACAGAACAGATCTCCAGGAATCGTGCTCAGTGCTCGTGAAACAAAGGAGACAATAATCGCCATAGATATCCTGTGAGTCGTTAACAAGGACGTAGCGGCTCGTTCAAGTTGGTTCGGACTCACTCATAAACATTGGCATAGGTCGAACTCTTCGATGTAGCGTTGAGACCCAGGTACTGGAGAACGCAAGCACACAGCCCGGATATCCACATGTCGATGATAGAACCTCCGAATACCATCGCGGAGATCATGGAGGCCGTGAGGAATGCAAAAAGACAGCGCAACCACACTGAGTAGAGGGGGCGAGCGTTGAGCACGTCCTCGAGCTCCTGGGTCCCGTCTTCGACCGCCATCTCGTCGTTTAGTACCTTGCGATAGACGAGAAAAACTTCATGCAATGCGGTTAACGCGACGCGACCCTTGGCCTTGACAAAGTGGGTTTCGACGGAGGCCACATCATTGTCTCCGAACGTCACGATGATGACGTCGGGGATGTGTACAAAGGCTGCCTTTGCATCAAGTACGTTCGATGCCCAGTTCAAAAGCGTATCGGCGCGATGAGAGGGCGAGCCAAAGGACAGCAAGCATTTCGCCAACGTGAGGATAAAGATGCGACGCTTGTCGATATCTGCACGGTTCACATTGAATCATCACCCTGTCAGAATAAAACTCGAAAGACGTCGTGCCTTGCACATGCTTGATGATTTTTGCCTCTCTTTTGGCTCGCTTCATCGTGACGCTGAGCCGCCGTTTCCCACCTTTGTAAAACCTTTGTCCTTCCTTATCTACGAGTTGATGCGGTGGGCCCTCGAGAACTGAGGCATCAAGTGCTGCGGCGTGTGAGGGATCCTTGGGAACGCCGAAGAAACCCGGCCAGTTTGGTCTCAAGGTCTTTGCTTCGTTGAATAGTTCATTATCTAGCGTCGGAAGCCCTTTCCGGCGAACAGAAAAGAAAGATGATCCTAAAGGTTTCCAACGAGGACGCCTTTCTGCTTCTTCGACGAGGGTGGACGTGTTTGGACCTGCTCCTTGTCGCAGAGTGCTCGGCCTGGAATGGATGGGTAGGATGTTTCCGGTGTCTTCACCGCTCGGTGAAATCCAAGGAAAGCTGGTCTTCGCTGATGGGTTGTTGGTCATGGCAGTTCCGATGAGATGAGACTTAAGAATATGTCAAGGAACAGGGCGACCGAGATGTAGAATCGTTAATTCAGACTGACATAGGTTCAAGTCCAGATTTTTAACTGGACCGATCCCGGGTCAGACTGCGAACTACCTGCTCAAAAATAACGAATTATATTAGCTGGCAATCCAAATCAGCAGCACCAACTTGTCCGCTTGGTCCCGCCTCTTTTTACCTACAGCCGATGGTCAAATCATACGATGACAGAGAAGGAAATATATAAGAGATTTTAGGGTGATTGTACAGAATAACAGGCATACGACCAGACAAGAGGAAAATACTAGACGCCGCCTTGTCTTCCAAGATGGAGTTTGGGGTTTTACCATATTTGCGGTGCAGGGGGAAGATAATCTGTTGGGAGGAGGAAGGCATTCATGCCTTGCTGCGAGAAAGTGGCACCCCCCAAGCTTTGATCCGATATCCAAACAGGTAGTTGTTCGTTGGAGGTCATCTCGAATCCCCTCCAGATGCTGTCGACGTCAGTCATATAGGGAGGCATTGTCCCCATGTGCATTTGGGGGACTGCTTCTGCGCTCGCGAACGACGGGTCGTATGTGGGTGAGAACGATTTGTGATTTATCAGACCCGGCTGCTGCGGTTCAATCGTCACCGGCGCCGGATGTGGATGTTCACGTAACGTCTTTGGGGAGCGTGAAACGGACGTGGATTTCCGCTTCTGCCCTCTCTTCAGCATGAGCTGAAGTGTCAACGCATAACGCTTCCCAGGTACTAAATCAATAACGTCAGAAAAGTTCACGGGTAGAACCGAGTATTTACTTTGAGACATCAATGCTGCCAACCGTTCAACTTGCAATCGGATGTCTTGCACGTCACAATCGTTCGGGCTAAGAGACAAAGTTATACATCTTCAAAATTAGCTGAAGCTGACAACACAACACTTACAAAAGGCGAGATAGTCTCAGAAGAAAAGAAGCAGCAAACGTGGCCGTAGCGTGCGTGTAATGGACCGCTACCAGAGGATTGAAGGTCGCCAACGTGGTGAGATAGGAACACTCACCATATTTCATGCCCTCGCTGTACGAAGGAGAATTGACAGTGATCTCGAGGCCCTGACGCGCAATTTGGATGGAGCGGACGGCTAGATCCCTCTGTACTTTTGGCATCTTCTGCACATCATCTGGACCATTAATGCCCCGCAACGCTGTCGCGTTATGAAACAATTCTGCATGGAATTGTTGGATTTGCAGGCTTTGACGATAAAAAGCTAATGTCCACTTTAATGACCGCCCATCAACCGAAAATCACGACTCACCCGCATCCTCATACTTTTGAGAGAACGCGTGATCCCACGTCTTGTACCAGTTTTGGAATTCTGTGTCAGCTTGTTGGAGGACGTCAAACGTAAGTTCATCCACGGGTCGGTCAAAGGGCGAAAGTTTGTTGTTGATGCTCTCTCGAATTGCCATGAGTTCCACGGTGGAGACAAGACGCATATCATCCTCGATTGCGAGGGGATGCTGTAGGAGTAGACGACACTGCCAAATACTCTCATCATCCTTCAGGATGACTGGACGGCCAGTGCCGTAGGACAACCTAAAACATCGGTTGTGAGCTCACCATGGATGCGTACGGTGGTGACTTACTGGTGCTCGAAAAGATATAAACAGAACCATGTACGGGAGGCGATGACCAGATCGCGGTCTTCCGACCCATCGGTGTCCTTACTCTTGTTCTGCATTCGCCGAAGTAACTTGGGCCATGCTTCATGCAATGCTGTCAGATCCGTAAGACAAGGGTCGGAAGGACACGAGAGAAAGCTGACAAAGCTCCATTGCCATCCTTACAGCATGACCGCCACTAAGCCAGCCATTGTCAGACCAGCCTGATACAAGAACTTGAGGGACATCATCAATAATGCCGTGGAACATTTGATGCAACGAAACGCTCACTCATGGCTTGAACCGCTTCCACTCGCGTAACAGGAGAGAAGAGAGTTGCGCGTGATATGTTCTGGACAGCATCCAAACACCGGTTATAGGTATCACTTGGTGTTCCTGCAAAAAAATATAGTGAAAAGACTTGATACAGTGAAGATGGACCAACCTCCTCCATCACGCACGCGGGCTCCAACCATACAAATGGCATCTACTGCAAACGGAGAACGGTGATGGAGAGCTTCAAACGTATCAACGCGAGAGTCAAAAACAGGCAAAAATGTGGAACATCCAGCGTAGAATCTGCGAATGGGAATTGGTCACGGCGCAAATCGAGAAGTTGCGGTCGTACATTCGAAACAACTCCCGAGCCTCATGCTCAGGCACATGGTTCTGTGTGACAACTGCGCCGATTGGTGTTGAGTTTGAGTTTCATAATCATCAAGGCTGGACCACGTACCATCGGGAAATACCATTCCACGCAGCATCTTGTGACGGATCTTTCTTCTTTTGGTAGGTCGATTCTGTCGCTCAGGGGAGGGCGTTCTGGTCCTACTCTGAGGGTCGCTGTTGGCTTCGCCACTCTCCTTGACCAAATGTTACCGGCATTGTCTACATAAAGAACGGATTGACGAGAATGCTGATACATACCTTGGCAGCCCTCTCAATTGCAACGTCCGCCAATCCTCGCAAAACCTCCCACGGTGCGACCAAACCTGAAGCAGGCAATTCGCCATTGTCTTCGTCCTCGACTTCGGACGAATCTGGACTTGTGGCATCCGATGAGGATGGTAATGTACGCTTTGAGGTGGCAGGTGCAGATGGATGATAACTCCTGCCACCGTGAGAGCGATGTGAATCTTCGTGATATCGCGGAGCAGCAGGACCCTGAGCGGCGCCAGCGCTGATGGCGCCAATGCTCGAAAATGGCGGGAGGACTGCTCCCGAAGGGGGAGTGAAGGAAAACGGTTGACCGCCGGCGGGATTGGGGTATGAGGGCGGAGACTGTGGTGAATGGGAGCTGCCGGGCATGGGCTGGCCATGGGCAGTAAGGGACGGCTGGGATCCGGAAGGCCGGGTGTCTCTGGAGGGAGCACTAAGGATAGGTGGAACAGCGGGGGTCGGATTGTACGCTGTCGGGGTGGGAGGACCGCGGTGCATATTGGGGTCAGTGATATGTGACCCGTTTGTTGGCGCAGAGAGAGAAGGGGACGCCATGGAGGGGGACTGGTTGTATGGGCCCTGTGAGAACGCCGATGGAGAGCGATGAGCAAAGGGTGCTGTGCCACGCAAGTGAGCGACGATTTCGAGGAGGGTATTCTGGATTGCGGCCTGAGTGACCCTGATATCGGCGACATGGGATTCGAGGCTGCGAATTCGCCTGGAGGGGATGAGCGCGGGAAACAGATGGTCGGGTTGGGCTCACTCTAGTCCTGCTTCGCCGGTGAGGGTCGCCTCTCTGGAGGGCTTCTCAAAGAGACACTCGAGACCGGCATGGCGGCAACGGCGACACGGGGGATTGTCTGCACCCTCGCAGCGCATTTTCTGCTTGCGACATGCATTCTATATTGAGGAAGTGAGTACGCGGATGAGGGGAGTGAGGAGAGGATAGTTACGCAAGCGCCTTTGTGAGCGGGGCGGGGAGTGAGCGGGGTGGAAAGGGGAAGAGGGACGGGTAGTACGCACGGGGCACGCGGTTGAGGGTCTTTGCTTGGGGTTTCACGTCGGGTTTTGGCAGAGATTTTTGTTGATCTGGCTGGTCAGCATCGAGCTTTGAACGAGGGGGCTCCATTGGGGAGAAGAAGGGGCAACTTGTCGAAGGGCAGATAAAGTGGTGAGTCTGCAAATGCAAACAGAGGTCAATAAAATAATCCTCGGGATTGCCAGCGCGTTTGTGGCGACAGCGCCAACGAAACGACCCCCAATCTTAATCTCACGCCCGAGCACGGCATTCCCCACCACACTCGAAACCCGATTTTTTTTTGTTCCCGTTGACACCTGTCGTCGCAGATCACGTGTCATGTTCGTCTCACTGCTCTCCTGCGTCCTCTGGTGCGTCTCCTCCCCCCGATGAATCCACAGCTCACGCTCTTATAGCGCCTGGTTTGCGTTCGCTCTCCCCGCCTATGCCACCTACAAGGCCTTGGCACATTCGCCCTCTCTCGACACCCTCCAGGCACTCTCCGTCTATTGGGCCGTCATCGGTGCCTTCGTTGCCGTTGAACAAACGCTCGGTTCTTTCCTTTCATGGCTAGTCCTTCCTCTCTTCAATAACCCCCCGTTCCTGATCTCACCCCAGGCTTCCCTTTTACTGGGAGCTGAGAACCGTGTTCTTGTTGTACATATCCCTCCCCCAGACCAACGTTCGTCCGCTTTACACACGCCCTATCAAGTCGCTCATCTATCCCCTCCAGGGTGCCCCTCATGTCTACAAAACGTTGCTCGAGCCCTGGCTCTCAAAGAACGAACGCGACATCGACGATGCCATGACTGCCGCACAATCTAATGTTGTTGCCTTTTGTCGCACTCGCTTCGCTGCCCTCGTCGACTTCGTTCGCAGCCAGTTGAACAAATCCGGCCAGGACGTGTCCAACGGAAACGTCCACGGGCCTCTCGACCACCTCAAGAGTGTCATCGCCGCTTTCGCTCCCAAGGATGCAAACGATTCACATGTCAACACCCCTGCATACTAGCAGGTCCACGCACCATAATCGTCCAACTGCGATACCCTCGGACTTCACACTCTTTTTAACTGCGATCAGTTATTTTTACATTTCCATCTGATCGTTTATCTCAAAAACATGTATGTCCGAGGTTCCGATCAAATAGACTAGCATGAACTATGATCCAAGTCTGTGCCTTTTGAAGGCTGCCTCCACGTCGCTTGACGTATACTCCATGGAGATGCCACTCTCACCATAGCACTGAGATATCCATCCATTGAAGCTCTCCGTCATCCGCTGCAGCTCTTCTTCGCACGCTTTCCATGCCCCAACCATCACCGTCCCCGCCGCAATCCCGCTGCTCTCTTCTCTTGTCGTCTTCTCTTCCGCTTCTGTAAAGTGCTTCTCTACTCGCCGGAACAACACATCAATGTGCTTGCGCACATCTTTGCCATCAAACTCTTTCACCACCTTCTTCAACGCCGATTTGCTGTAGTTGCCGTTCTTCTGAACTTCGCTTGGCGCAGTGGTCTTCAACAACCTTTCCACCCCCTCAAAGAATTCCTGTATGACGACCGTGAGCTCGCGCATGACACATGCAAAGCCGACCCACGATCAACTTGGCAAACGGTCTCCGAAGTACGATTCTGACGTACGCCGTCAGGTTCTCGCTGTAGATAGCCTCGGCTTGCTTCAAGAACCCGCTGACCGATCTGCTCTCCAGCTGCGAGATCTCGGCCACAAAGTAATGCATGTTTTCTGTCCTCGCGTCGGTCACATCTGCACCAAGACGTTCTTGCACACAAAACTCACCGACGATCAGTACGTGGTAGTTGAGCTGGCCCTTGTCTTCCCCGTCGCTGTCCAACGTGGCCATGTGCTTCAAACACTCGAACATGCTGTGCACGATTCTCTCGTATGCAGAGTCAATATGGGCCCGAATCTCCAGCCCGTCTGCACCGCCTAGCTGTTGCTCGACACGGCTCACATAGATCGGGAAATACTTGATGAAGTGGGCCACGCCTTTGCGTTTCTTGCTCGTTAATTTCGTCTCGTTGACCATCTTGATTTGCTGGTTCTAAAACGCAGAATCAAACATCTTGATCTCGTTTAGCGCTGGCCTGCTTACGATATGACGATCAAGTGCTCCCTTCAACCGCAAATGCTGCTTGTCTAGCGTCTGCAGAAAAAAGACATTGCCGCGTTCGTCGGCATCCGTGAGGAAACGCTCCAGACAAGCGATGACGCCGACCAATTGCCTGTCCTCGATACTTGGCATATTTACGCTGAAAGGATACAAAAACTCACAGTGAATCTTTAGCAACCGCAACATCAATCCACTGCTTCAACTCGGTCGGCAGAAAACCGAAAATCAAATCCATGGCACCCCGCACTAGCTTTACGGTAGATTGGCCAAGGCCAGCGCTCCTGGCTGCCTGGCGTCGGAAATAATTGTCCAGACCAGCATAATCAGCAAAGGTTAGACCAGCGTCGTTGATCTGGAGAAAGTCTGCAATGAAATCGCCTTCCCGATAAATCTGAGGTGCGATTTGCTCCAGAATGTAACCAAGGGCCTGCATCTGGGTAAGGACGACATCGATTGATCACGGAGACACGAACATCAGCTGCTCCATATTCTTCACCAGCCTGCCCTCGTTCTCGATCCCGGTTCCGTGATTCTATTTGGCCACGAACAACGGTGCCCGCACGACGAATGGCGCTTCCTTTTGCGCTTGTCTGATGCTGTCCAAAATCTGGAAAGATGGTTAACGTGGAAGGGAGAGCTGACTCCGCGTCTTACTTTGCTCCACGTCTTCCTCGGGAGCCTTCTTCAACAGGCCAGAATAGATCGAGAATAGACCTTTCATTTGGATGCTATGAAGGTCACTGGCTGCTGAAAAGTACGCCTAGCAAGCAATGAATTAGGTTTGGAAGCACACGCCCTGGATGACTTACAGCACAAAACTTTGAATACAGCGTTTCGTCCATCTCTTTCAGATATAAGAGAAGACCAGCGTATCTACCAAGATAACTCTCCATGCCTTGGTGGTTGAATATGATCGGACGTCCACGTCCCTTTGGTCGAGTAATCCCGCCGTTGTCATCAAGAATGAACTTGGACTTGGAATGGTATAAGCCACCCGCGTAATAATGTCCAATCGACCGACTGACCTGAGCAACTATCATGATGGAGAGATAATCGAATATACGCTTGCAGAACTGTCCATTGTGCGTTCTGTACTCCTCCAGCCTTTCCATGGTAGCAGCCATCTCTGACGATAGAAATCAAACCATGTAATGTGATCTGCATGAAGCACCAACCTCTATCCTTACTGGCCTGAAGGGCTTTATAGAGCTCCGTAGCGGCTTCTTCGAGTCGTTGTATTCCAGTTTGTTTCTCGAGAGACTCTTGGGTAAGCGTAACCAATGCTTCCTGATCAACTTGGACCGTTTTCTGGTATGCAGAGCGTAGGAATATGCTGTATATACGGTAGACAAGCCACATACGAGCAAGTTTTCAAGTTCGCTGAGGAGCATTGCCTGGTTTTGCATCTGGACTTGCAAACCGCGCCGTTGCGACTGGATGAAAGAGATATCGTCTCCCACAGCCTATGAAGCTGATCAGAACAAGGGAAGCATCGTCATGATATACTCGCGTTTAAATAGATCTTGTAAGAGGATATTAAGCTGTCCATGGCGTCGACCTCGCTGAGAGCATCGTCGAGGTGTTTGACGACGAGGTTCACCCGGTCATCGGATTCCAAGAAGGAATGAATGTTGGCCTGACAAGGAAACGATCTGTGGAGTGATGGCGATCGAAAGACAGACGACCGACCTTTTCCAATGCCATGAGCTCGTCAAGCAAACGGGCTTCGACCAGATCTGCAGCTCCTTTTGCCGACTTTCGGCCAAATATGTCGTCGGTTGCCCATTCATAACCTTCAAGCATTTCCTCGACGCTGACCATCGTTGCTTCCGCTGTTGCCTCTGCGCCCTCGGCATCCTCTTCAGAACCCCAGTCGCCTACCACCAGACGGTCAAGGGCAGCTTGGTTGGGAGGGTCAAAGAACGAGACGCGATTGTTGTGTTCGCGACGCATATGAGGGGCTTCGGGAACTTTCGGGGTCAACGTGCGGGTAAACGGTGATCTATATGTAGATGCTGGTGATTCGGCGGGGGTAAAGTGGCGTGCATCTGTCAGATGCGCGAATGATGAACTCGAAGTATGAAGCACGTCAAGGGATGGCTTAGCAGGTGTTTGGGCCAGAGGGGACGGGCCGACGGGAGCATGAGCACGGGCGGGCACGAGACTGGATGGAAGAGCCGATGCGGCGCCTGCGGCAGAAGGGGGAGGGGATAGTACGGATGGTCGACGCGCGATCCTTGGTCGCAAGGCGCTGGGCACGCCAGGGGAAACGGATGGGTGTGAAGGAATAGATGGGGAAGGGGGGCGGGGAGCTGAGGCACTAGAGACTACGGATTCTCTGGCAGATTGATTCCTCGTGGAATTCGCAGGTGATGCGGGGCGCGATGGGTTTTTGAAGACGTGCGCAAGGGGAGGCTCCGAGGGAGCAGGCAAGCGATTTGAGAAAGCGACAGGGGGCGAGGGAGGCAGGGACGTCTCGGCAGATGGCGGAATGAAGTCGGCGTCCGTTTGGGGGATTGTGGACTGAGAGCGGTTTCTGGGAACACTCCCTAGCACTGGCAATTTGCTAGGTGTATCATCCACGCCATCGAGTTGGAGCGGAGCATCGACGAGAGAGTGGAAGAGGTCTATGATGGCCCTGATAAATGCGGTCTGGTCGATCGCGTTCTCTGTCTGCCACTTGTATGTTCTTGCGAGAGTTATGTTGAAAGAGATGGACTGACCGGGGAGTGTGAGCGGGCAGAGGGTGAAGATGAAGGGACGCACGTTGACGATGTGGATGGCCCTGAGCTCTGTGAGCTTCCATGTCTTTCCGACGGAAAAGGAGCCATTGGTGTTGAGCTTGGACTTGTGTATGAAACCGGTATTGTCGGTCGTGCCTAGAGGGAAAGGGATGAGTATGACGAGGAGAGTGTGTGTCTGCACGGACGGGAGATGAGTATGTAGCGTGGCTTCAGTCCATGGCCCTCGCCTGCGTCCTCCCAGATCTTGATGTGGGCGACGTAGGACTCGAGTACGTCCGCTGTAGCGTTGCGCTTGTCGAATACGGATGCGACGATGCGCTGCCTGGCGCGGTCGTTGTCTGCCATGGTATGGAAGTGCCTAAACGAGCGTGTTGTTGTCTCGTCCGACACATTTACATTGTGTTCCGGTGGATCCACAATATTGCCAACCTCATCCAGGTATCTCCGTTCGTTATCGTTCCTTCGCCATCTCTCTCAATGCCAGTTTCCTCAGTCGTCTCTCTCTCTCCCACTCTGTCGTCACCGGACGCTCTTTCTTCCTTCAATGCCCACGAAGACGCCGATAGTCCCGTATCTTCGTCCTCCAGAGATGCATCTCTAGATGTCCATGACCATATCATGGACGTCGACGGCCACCCCGGCTCGTCTCAGGAATCCCTCCTCCTCCATGACTCAGTCTCCCGGCGCTCCCTCAGAAGCCGTGCACCGCATTCAGACAGGTCGCTCAGGTTTAGACCAACTCCAGTCTCTCTCTCCACCCGATCAAAGTCCCACGTACACGGTGCTTCCGAAGACAATCTCAGGAAAAGATTGCAGAAACACGCTACCTCCCATCCCATCCCAAAGCCTCATTCCGAACGTGATGCCAAGGTTCGCCAACTCAAGAATCGTGCCCTCGCAATCCCCTCCACAGGCAAGACTCCAGCAACCATTCGCCAGCGCATGGTCATGCAGATGGTTTATGACGAGATCACCCCCTATCCTGACGAAGCTTGGGTCTCCCAACTCGGCCTTATCATACAGAGGTATTTGTCTCCGTCTCCCTCCTCCGCTCCACATCTCATCCTCTCTCTCCCAAGAGAATACCATCAAGTGAAGAATTGGTTTTCTAATCAACGTCAGAAGGATGCTCGTGACTCGCGCCACAGTCCACAACCTTCTGCTTCGTCTAATCTCGAACCCTCCTTGCGCAAGATAACCTGCGATGGCCGGGATATGAGAATCCGTGCCTCAGCCCTTGATGTATGCGCAACTGACGATTGGTCCGATGCCTTCTTTGATGAAGTAGTCATGATTCACAATTTCCGTCTCTTGGCAAAGCACAGTCAGGACGAGGCAAGAGCCGCGCTTCTCGACGATTCGCCCGCTGACACCACGGACCTAACACATACACACTCTCGCCTTTCATGACATACACTCATCCCCATGTATACATACACTTACTTGGACCTTACCCATTTCCTGTACATTTTAATCATGATCTCTCCTATGTATATCGCTTATAATATGATCATAATGCTCATCGTTGCTGTAAATCCCACTATTACATCACATCGGGCAAGGATTCATAACGAGATAAGGACTCCCCTTCCCCACGCTGCCACCTTCTCCAGAAGCCCCCCTCGTTCGTACCAGATGTCCTCCGTACCTGCCCCGCGTGCAAGACCTGGTATCGCTTCCCTCTCCACGTAACATCATTTCCGCACACTGCCAAGGCCCAAATAGGCAGCGTTAACATCTCTCGGACACACCACGCCCCTATAAACGACCACCGCTTGTGAGCCGGAAGTGGGTAGCCAGCCAGCGACTCATATACGTCCAGGTCAACCCAAAGCCATGCAGCATGATGGATGGGTAAGAATATCCATGGCGACAAGCCAAACAGGTACTTGGCGCTCGCAGCGGCTATAGAACTTGCCATCAAATTCTCTGTAAATGGTTCGAGAACAGTAGCCGCGAGTACCATGTGTTTACGAACACGTATCCATCGAACGCGGCGCCAGACGTAATCGGCCAACGTCATCTTGCCAATTGCATTATGTGCGACATCGCAGGAAAGGTCGTGCCGCAGATCTAGTTCGTGCCAAAGGGAACTGCCAATCATGTTGTCCTCGGCCAAGTAAGACCCAAAAGCTGCCAGTCCGTACTCGCCATCCCTTCCATCTGTTTCCTTTCTTGGTTTCAGCGATCCGTTGACCCTTTCCAAGTCGGAACGACGGAACAAATTCGATTTGCCGACTACACAAGACTCAATCGCCACGGTGTTGATCGCCATGTACATTTTGGCATGGTTAGTGTTCAGAAACGCTGCTTCGACACGTGCGCCGAGGTATTCTTCGTGGTCGGTCGCAAAGGGGACATGATGAACCAGGGCTATGCGCTTTTTGGAAGGATTTTGCGGTGATTGCACGAGGACGTCTACTGAACGCGCGAGCGTTCCGGGTGCGACCGAGACATTGGAGTCAATGACCCAAAGGATATCGTGGGCGGCTTGTCTGTAGGACTTGATGAGGTTGTTTACTTTCGGATTAACGCCAACAATCTCCTCGCCTGTAAATATAATAGAACGCGTGAGTCTGAAGACACGACATGCAGAAGGTGATATACATACTGATAATGATCCTGGCATTCACTTTGGGGTATTGGCTCATCAGTTCTCTGACCACCGTTAGAGCCTGGTCGTCTTCATCGGCAACAGAAAGCAAGATCTCAAAGTTGGGGTACTCCTGGACGAAAGTGGACTCTAGATTCTCGTACAAGTTGGTATCCAGGCCTTTGAGAGGCCGCAAAATGGAGACGCCCGGTGCATTCGGAGACGTTGCAAGAGGAGAACGAGGTCGCAAACGGTATCGTTTACGACTACAAACGAGTCAACACCGGACTAGAGCTTTCTCAAATGATGGCAAGCTTACCCCACTCGGCATCCTAGCAGACCGATGGACCACAGAACGACATACCACCCAAGTCCGACAATGGAGAGGATACCATAGAAAGTGGAATTGAAGTTGAGAGTCGGGTTTGACATGACAACAACTTGCCAGTGATTCAAGTCGTCTATGTTCGCTTGAACCTGGACTTGTTATGAACGCTTCAAGGGCGGCCACGGTGTGGGTCGATACCAAAAGTCGGTTACCAAAGGAACGCTGGCGATATACGTAACTACCTGTTCAACAAGCGGGCTCGTCGAGGGAAAAGAGCTCCACGGTATTCTTGTACACCGTTTCCGTTATACTCTCGAACGGTACGGTCTCATCGTTCAACCTGTGCACCACCCATGCAACTCCTCCAATGGCTGCTGGCTCATTCCTACCCTTGACTGCCTTACCGGTAGCGAATGATTCGGGTCGAACCGCCGCCGGAAAAAAACGGGAGCGCAACGAAGCGGGCAAGGTATCCAGATGTCTTTTCGAGGCATGTGTACTTGTCATGGAACACCATGGGGCATCTATATCAATCCGTCTCAGCACAGCCAAACAGTTACTCCTTCAATTCTCACCAGTTTCGAGCAAAAGTCTATCCAAACGAATGGTCTTCAACGTTTCGAGATTTTGCTCGGTCTTCATGGAACATCCGTTGACTCCCACGTAAAACCCCATACCGATCTTGTTTCTCATTTGCATTGTTTTTTACTGGCGTGGAGAAGGGTACTCACAAGCTCTTCAGCCTCCTCACTGCTTCCGGTGAAACTGTGGACAACCCCGCCCTTCGCACCAACACCCTTCCCTCCATCTTTACCGAATCCCTCCTCCCTGAGGATCTTGACAAAATCAGTGTGAGCAGCCCGGGAATGGAGAAAGAGAGGAAGGTGGTATTTCTTGGCCAGTACGAGCTGTGAACCTAGCCGACACGCAATGATCATCACTTGTCCTCGGATCAGCACCCCAACACACTCACGAAAATGCCTCTGCTGTTCTTCTTTGGTTGCAAAACGAGTTCGATCATAATCTGCAGCAAGCATCGATCATTACTGTATGCTTTGGGGAAATGTGGAATACTCACCTAAACCACACTCCCCAACCGCGATAACCCTCCCGCTCGGCCGTAGATTGGAACCAACGAGCTTGTCCAATTCAAGCAGATAAGCATCTGGGCCACCAGGATGTTGATCGAACTCTCTGGAACGCGTCGGATGACAGCCGACGGTTGCATAAAAACCTGGTGCTGCATGAACATGCCAGACCAAGTCGAAGCTAGGTGCTGACCTTTTTGGCGGGCGAGGTTCAGCGCGAGTTCGGACTCATGCAAGCTACCCCCGGTAATGATCATCGACCTGATACCCGCGGAGCGTGATCGCTCTAACATATTGTCCAGATCGTCTTTTGGGCGACAATCTCAGCGTTATTACTGTCCTGAGATGTCCCACTGATTTTAGTGGACATGCCTTCATGCTTTTTCTTGCCGTGATAGATGCCTTGAAAGACGGGATCGGTAAGATTTACTACCGATAGCGGGATCAGCAAAAATGTTTGGTCGGGGTGTTGTTCGAATTTATCTGATACCTCCGATGTCTATGGCAGAGGAGGGGTCATGAGCGATGCTGCAGATGAATAAAAAACATGGCGTGCAAACCTATGAAATTTAAATTCATTTTGTTTTCATCCAAGGCAGACATTGAGGATGTAGTAGCCAAGGATAGGCTTGCGAGGGGACCCCGGCCCGAAGTAACAACATCCAACTTAGGTCTACGGTCAATGTCCTATATTGACTACAACTCGGATTTCCCCATGCAAAATTTCAGACTTGTGTGTGATACTGTCCAGATTTCCCAGCAACTGTCAAAGTGAACCCTTCCAACGAAACTCTCGTCTCAGTTAGATTGTTTTTTCCTATTTTGACGTGTGAACTCGTTGCCACTAGTTTTGCGGCTTCCATTCGCCTCCTTGTTCTCCTGCCTCTTCGCTTCGTCTCACTCAGGATCTTTTCATCGTCTCTCGTTTACCTGTCTTTCAGCCGCATTGTCGGCCCATCAGCTGGAATGGCAGCTAACTACTCCACCGTCAGCGGAAATACTCCGTACGGGTCTGGCGACCCATACTACAATGCGTCTACTGGCTATATCACCCCGCAACAACCGCCCAAGAAAAATGTCAGCAACTGGATCAAGTTCGGTGTTCCCATTGCGATCCTTGTCGTCGTCGGTGCTGTACTTGGTGGTGTTCTCGGTTCTCGTGCTAGCAAGCACAACTCTGGGGCCAGTAGTAGCGCTGCCGCCTCCTCCGCCATCCAGGCTAAGAATGCTATCGGCATATACCCAACCGGCACCGATAGTCTTTACATGCTCCCTCTCTACCCTTCTACTGTTCGTGTCCTTCGTCATTTTTCGTACTTGCGTTGGTATTCACCTCAGTCTCCATTCCAATTAGACCAATAGCGGAGCCTTCACTACCCCCACCTTCATATCCACTTCAAATACCAGCATCTCCTGGCCGAAAGATCCCTTCCAACCTTCCAACCCTAGTCCCACCCAAGTCCGTTCTGATCGTCCGCGTATCATCGCACCTTCCTACAAGTGGCAAGCCCTTCCTACTTTGATCAAGAACGATCCATACCTTGCTTCCTGGAACGCATCCATTTTTGTAAATGCATCGCAATATATGAGCTTGTCTCCTGTTCCCTATGTCATGGACAGTGGCAATGGTATCTTGGACCCCGCCCGACAAGTCAAGCAACGTGTCAAGGCGTTCTCATACGTTTATCGGATGACCAATGATACGAAATGGCTCGACCGTGTTTGGACCGAGCTCCAGGTTTGTCTATCACCTGATGTATGATCATTAGCTTACGAATACCTCCAGAACGCTGCAGGCAACTTGACGGGTGGTTGGGGACCTGATAATAGCACTAAATGGAACCCTGCCCATTTCCTCGACACGGCAGAACTAACTGCAGCCTATGCCACCGCCTATGACTGGTTACATGATCAGTGGAGCTCGGATCAACTTGAAAGCATCCGTTTCACCATGATTGAATACGGTCTCAACAATGGCGTTATTGCATATACTCCTGCCAACGATCCGGAATTCTATGGTTGGTGGACAAGCAGCACAGAGGGTAATTGGAACTGCGTTTGCAATGACGGCCTTACCATGGGTGCGCTGGCCATCCTTGGAGACGACACCTCAGGCATTGCCGAACAGCTTCTCAGTCTGACAATTCCAAGCGCCCTTCAGAACTGTGCTCTCGCAACTAGTAGTGATGGTACTTGGTCGGAAACCAACGATTATTGGTACTTTGGTTCGACAGGACACGCTGAATTGGCGGCCTCGCTGCTAACGGCCACGGGTTCTACGTACAACCTTCTGGACGTAAATCCGGGAATCAAGTCCTCAGGGTTTTTCCACATGTACGCCACTGGGCCTGGTTCCTTGTTTAACTACGGCGATACTGGTCCGAACAAGTACACTGCAACCGCCAACTCCATGCTTTTCTACGGCGATCAATTCAACTTGCCCCAATACCAGCTATTCCAGCGGGACCAAGTTGATGCTGCAGATCCGTGGAGTATGTTCTGGTATGACCCAACGGTCTCTGGCGCATTTTGGGATGGCCTTGCACTAGATCACTACTTCAGCAACAACACCGATCAGTGGGCTTCAATGCGGTCTTCGTGGACGGACGAAAACGCCTTGTTCGTTGCCATCAAGGCTGGGACACTCCAGGGACATCAGACACACAACGATCTGGATTGTGGGGATTTCGTGATTGACGCCTTAGGACACCGTTGGTTTGGAGAACTTGGAGATGGCAATTACATTGCTGAGGGCTACTTCAGCAACGACACGCAGGGCAGCGAAAGGTGGTTGTATTACCGCAAGCGGACGGAGGGTCAAAACACGATTCTTGTTAACGCGGCTAATCAAAACGTCTTGGCTGCACCGACAGTGAACTTTGATTCTTCCGGAACCACTCAGGACTCCAGCACTGTCTTCAATGTACCTGGCGGTTCGACGGCGTACTTTACCGCCGACCTGGCTAGTGCATACTTCAACGTGTAAGTTCATCTTGTCCACTATCGAGGTAGAGATGTAACTCCCATGTAGGACGTCATTTTCACGTGGAATTCGCATGATCAACAAGCGCCAGCAAGTGCTCCTCCAAGACGAGATCAATGCGCCGGCATCTGTCATGTGGCGAGCGCACACAAACGCTACTAGTATTGCGCTTAGCAACAATAATCTGACCGCCACATTGACGATTGATTCGAACACAATGGTTGTTGAGCTCCAGAATCCGCCATCGGGGGCGCAGTTTTCTACTATGGAAGCTGTACGCCTGCCCACTGATCCATCCACCCCAGCTGGGTGGCCCGATCAACCGAATACTGGTGTGACGGTCCTCACAATCGATTTGCCCGCTGGTTCGTACACTTTAGAGGTTCTGATGACGCCCCAGTGGCCAGGCGTGTCAAGCTCGTCATACGCGCAGCCAAGCAGCGTCCCGCTCAGCCAGTGGTCTTTGAAAAGTCATCCCTAGTGTTTCATAACTTCTATCCGGACATTTCAGAACCCTGGATAGTTTTTGGACGTATCTTCTTGAAAGGACTGTAACTTAATAGCACTGGCACTTGTCTGGACAATTGTAGTTGTTTTTGTGGGACAGATTAGGAAATTTGAGTGGTTCCCTAGGCAGCTGCCAGTGGCGGTTGACAGAGCTTGAGAGTTACGACGACGAGTCCGTGTACTTTTTTTCTTCAAGTTCGTTATCCACGCTCCCTTTCCAACAAAACAAGTTTTCGTTCTTTCCACTCTACACACTACCCGTAGGCTCCCTTCGTTCACGAAAAGCCGTATTCAGATGGCAAAGTTCAATTTCACTCTCCTTTATGTTTCCATAGCTTTCGCCCTCGCCGCTTCTGCCAACACCGACTCCTTTGGCCCTCATCGCCGTGATCATGCCGACCTCGGACGTTTGCTGAAGAAGCGAATGCCCGCTGGCCCCGTTGCCCTTGGTAGTCTGCCTCTTCAGCAGCCATCTCCAACTTCCTCAGACAATACCGTGCTACCATCTCCATCCTCGGTCGTCACCCAGGCGACCCCTGGGTCGTCGTCGTCAACAGGACCGGTGAGCTCAACTTTTTTGATATCCGTAACAGCTTGATTTCTCAAGAACCGACGAAATAGAGTCCTTCCTCGACCAACGGAGGCGGTTCGTCGAGCAGTTCCTCCAGTGGATCTTCGTCTTCTAGCTCCAGTTCCACTTCTTCATCCACCGTGTCCTCTGCTACGTCTCCCACTTTGTCCCCATCGTCCGGCGGGCCTCAGCCATCTACCGCCAGCCCATCCAAGTCCATTGTGTACCTGACTACCAGCAGTGCACCTTCGCCCTCTCAAAGTGACACTACCG
The DNA here is from genome assembly GCA_038089755.1 of Leccinellum rugosiceps. Taxonomy (NCBI): domain Eukaryota; kingdom Fungi; phylum Basidiomycota; class Agaricomycetes; order Boletales; family Boletaceae; genus Leccinellum; species Leccinellum rugosiceps. The sequence continues at coordinate 44,981 of JBBPLL010000051.1, read as the reverse complement.
AGACCTCCGCAGCCCTCCCGCACACCGCAGTGACGGTCCTCATCGTCCTCGCCGCATGTGTCGGCGCCTCCGTCATCGCATGGACCATCATACGCAAATGGAAGTTCAGACCCTCTTCCGACTTTGAGGGACGTATGCAGCCCATCGACTGGCAGCCCGGCGTGACGGGAGGAGGCAACGAAGACTCTGGTCTGCCCGGTCTCCGCCGTGAACTGTCCCGCTCCTCTTCGTTCCACTCGGGCTCCGCTAATTCTCACGCGGTGGATGGCGGCGCTGCAGCGGGCGGATACGGCGGTGCCCCGCTCAACCCCATCCCTGACCATGACTTTACTGCTGGTCCGGCGAACCTTGCGCCAGTCGGCGGGTATGCGGATCTCGCTCGTGGAGCTGCTCCACAGCCCATGATGCAAGAACATCACGGATTGGCGCCCAGCGTCAACCGTCCTGCTCAGTATGATCAATATGGAATTCCCCCTCACCATGGTTATAGCGGATACTAAGTATAGGCAGTCCGTATGTTTGGTTTGGTTACACCGGTCGGTGGATGCTTGGATATACATCATTTTTCATTTGCTTGCTGGACGACGCAATTTGATGGCTTTCCCTCCGGACTTTTTGTGTTTTCATCCACCGTGACGCATTCCATTTTAATATTGTGCGTTCATACCCACAGCACTTACCATACCTTTACCCTTGTTTGCTTTCATTTACTCGCGCTCGTAGATACTGTTGAGTTGCTTGGTACTCATTATTTGCACGATGCCAGTGGCACTGCGATGTGAATGTGTATCAAATCATTGTATCCATCCCTTCTTCCACAAGTGGTAAACGACAGAACCTAGAGGTATGAGAAGTACAGTGATCGTGATCATCGACGATCCAATCCCCCATCGACCCATCCACGCAGGCTGCTTGGTGGGTGGACGGTCCCCATCGTCGAGTTTCGTGCTGGCGAACAAGCTCTCGAGACCAGTGGGACGTTCGGGAGGGAAAAACCGCTGAGGGCGCAGCCAAGCACCTTCATCGTTGAGTGCTGTCCTGGCCTTGACAGGAGACGGATTGGTTGGAGTCCAATCCATCGCATCCTCGTCGACAACTTCGTCCACTTTGATCGGAGATGGCTGGGAAGGGGACGGAGATACTAGAGATGGATGGCCAAACACAGGGTTGGTAGGGGAGACGAGCGGTTTGGAGGAAAGCGTGAGGGAGGCGAGTAGGTCTGGTTCGTTGTTGAGGGATGCTGAGGGCATGGGAGAGGCGCGTGCGCTACGTGCTGATAGTCCGGGAGTATCACGCACGGAAGACCTCGATGACGTTTCAAGGAGGCGAATTGTCGGAGGTCGTTGTAGATGGAGTATGGTGAACGACGAAGAGAGAACCTATTTGCGTTTACATCGACAATTCAAGGACCAGCGGAGAGACACATACCAACAATTCAACGACAAGAGAGATTGAACAATATGCACCAAGACGATATGACGATGGGTAAGCAACAGTGTGGAGATAGTCCCAAGATGAAGATTGGAATGGGAGAAAGAGGAGAATGGACGAGGTAAATCTAGATAACCAAGAGAGCATCTGAAGGATCTGGTGAAACGATAGTTACTTTTTCGATTCAAATTGCATAAATATGGTGGCGTACAACGTATGGAGTCTTTCCTTTGATGCGGATATCGCGACCCTGGGCTTTCGCCTTCTTGAAGCGATAGAATGTTGGATCCCATGTTGTGTAGGAAAGAGAGAAAAGAGAGAATGCAGGTAGTGCGGGAGCTGCCCGGGTGAGTGAATGCGGGAAGTTACAGCCTCGAATCGCTAGTGGGAAAATCAAGGCAAGTTTAGGCAGAAAGAGAACGAGCCTACCTACTACATAGGCAACGAGCACGCACAAGAGGGTGGTCCACCACAAAGCACCCCTTAGTCTCCAGATAGCAAGTTGGTAACCCAGCCTGTCACGGTCGTTGGGAGAGGTAGACGCGAGACGCTGCCTTTCCTTTCCCTTGCTTTCTTTGAGCCAGCCTCCAAGGGCCTTGATGCGAGCCATCTGATTCTTCTGCTCTATCTCGTCTCGGACTGCGGGGAGACAAGCAGCACAGACGGGAGGGTACCGCACGTGCAATGATTCACGATAGGCAGGAAGGTTTTCGAGGCGTTGGGCATAGTCGGGATGCTGTGAAGTGTGAATGTGGGTGTGGCCAGCATACGGACGAACTTGCCTGAGGGTGGGGCAGATAGTTGGAGAGGAGGTTGACGAGGAGCATCTGGTTGGTTTGGCAGGTGTGGCAGAAAGGGCCTTTGCCGTAGGTGGACGGGAGTCTGTCCTTGTTGGGGGATGCTGAACGGAATGAGAAGAAGATCTACCAGGGAAAGAGAAGAGGGACAAACCACGTTTAGCAAAGGAACGAGTGTTTAGATTCTCGTCGTGCATGGCTGGGTCATCGGAGAGGATTTCTCCGCTGGCATCAAATCTGTTCCAGCAACCACAATGGGGGCAGCGGAACGAGCGGGGATCGATGTGACCTGTACTCACCGCCGACAGGCAGAAGAAACATGATGCGTTCCCCCCTCGGCGAAGCATCACAACAGCAACTTGGTGTGAGAAACCGAGTTAGCCTGTTTGTACATGTCGTCGGTCGTCCCCGCACCATCTCCGTCGAGCACTCGCGGTCAGATCGTTCTCCAACCAGCCTATTTCTCTTCTTCTGCCTTTGTCCTTCCTGCCCGTGCAGACGTAGAATCACTCTTGCGCGAATTTTCTCTCCAGTACACTTCCTCTCCAGCTCGCCCCTTTGCTCTCTTCAAGCACATTTGGCAAGTTCACGGCTGGACATGGATCCACTTCAAAGTCCTTGACGCGCGCTCCCGTGCTACCTTTCTCAGAGTCGTCATGCGCCTTTTTGCGGGTGAGTCTGTCCATACTGCCCCGTTCGATCCACCCGACGTGTTCCAGAACGCATCCGAGCCGTGGAGACCCCCCTCAATCGCGCTGCAGCACTGTTTGGTCTGTACGCCGTGTTCCACACGCAGCCAACCACCCCTACACCACCGCTGTCTATTGTTGCGCATGTAGAGGTAGCCTGCGGTAAGCGTGCCTGCCGGACTCTGTCCCTCCGTGTGTGTGCCTGACTTGTGATCCGAGACCACTATGAAGAGATACTGATGCTCCCTGACGCGTTCGACGGAGAGCTTTTGCGTCCTATTCGACCACATATTCTCTACGTACAATCTAGTCTGTTAGAAGCACAAGTATTCCAGGTCCTGCCACACTCGGAGCTGCATCCACTGAATCCTCGGGTGCTCCCGCGCGAAGTTGGAGTGGAGGATGCCGACGACATACCGTCGACCACGGAGGGGCGCAAGATAAAGGGGCGCCCCTCGAGGCGGGAAAGGATCAGGAAGATCAGAGATTCGCTTTTGGCGCTGGATAGACGGTGTGAGGATGATGACGTGGTGTGCTCGCCACCTAATACGACGTACGCACACTACGCGTCGGAAAAGTCGGCGTTGGTGAATGCGATCGGCGGGGACACGCGCTGGGAGGAGGGCTTGCGAGAGGCGGCGACGGCGGTGGCAGAGCGAATAGAGAGGGTGAAGTAAATATAGTGAAACAGTTTGTTAGTGATTCTCACGTTGTCTTTTGTTCGTTGTCGTCGTCGTCCTCCCCCCCAATCGCTCCTTTATAACGTCCCGCCATTTCCATGGCTTTTCGAGCTCACGATACCCAGCAGGGCCGTCGGTTCTATGCCCAGACTGGCTCGAACGCTCCATCCACAGCCAGCCTTCTTCCTCCATCTGCAAGAGCTCCTCCAGTCGTGCAGGCCGCGTTTGCGAGAGCACCTCCGTCCATACGAAGCGTTCCCAGTGTAAACTCCATCGTTCGTTCTCTCGTTCTCTCCATCCCTCACTTCACACTATTCCCCTTCTCACAGAACGACTCCCCGTACTCCGGCGCAACCGCAGGCCGGTCATCTGCTTCACAAGTACATTCCATCTCTGACAAGGCAAGTTCGCTCTCCACTCCCTCGTTTCTCGCTTCACTAATCTCCCCTTTTCAGTTCTCTCTCTCCCCTGACCCTCGATCATGGGGTGCTAATGTCTCGCCTAACCACCCCGAACCGGATGACTATCTACACAACCCCGATCCACGGCGTGATAGAAAGAGTGACCGCGGCGGTAGCGTGCTCACCTACAGAGGCCTAACTAACCTGGGCTGTTTGATGTTTCTCGCCTTTGGCCTAGTCACCCTCTTGTGCGTGCGTTTTCGCCAACATGACCTCGTTCTCACCCTTATCTTCAGCGGGGGCTACCCTTTGATATCCTATTTCACTTCTCATCGCCCCTCTTACGCGGGTGGTTTTAATCTTGGTGGTATCAACGCCAGCGGCCAGGCAAGGTGTTCACCATGCTTGATCAACTCGTGCCACTCATTCTTTTCTGTAGATACCTACCATTCCAAACAACTACGGTCTAATCGACGTCGACACGCCATCTTCCGCATATACCGTGCAATCTTTTGCCGATGGTTCCGAGTGGCAACTTGTCTTCAGCGACGAGTTCAATACAGATAACCGCACTTTTTGGCCCGGTGACGACCCATACTGGGAGGCAGCTGATCTCCATTATTGGCAGGTGCGGTTTGCCCTCTCCCGTTTATCCCGGTTCGTTTTGACGTGCATGCCAGACGAACGACTTGGAGTGGTATTGGCCCGACCAGGTGGTAACCAAGGGCGGTGCACTTGAAATAACGCTGGCGCGTCGGACCATGAACAATCTCGACTACGTCAGTGGAATGATCTCCACTTGGAACAAATTTTGTTTCACCGGCGGCATGGTGCTCACGTCCGTCACTTTACCAGGGGCTAACGACATAACTGGTGCGCACAGATATTGGTGCCCACATATTATCCTGCGTCGCTAACCTAACCATACTCTTCTAGGACTCTGGCCTGCAGGTTTGCATACTCCTCTCTTCTTCTTCGCCGACGCACTGACGTTCCTCCTTTAGTATGGACTATGGGCAACCTGGGTAAGTATATGCGACAAGTTGAACGTTCATTAATTTGAACACCGTCACAGGTCGCGTGGGCTATGGTGCAACCTTGGAAGGCATGGTATGGACTGTTGATTCTCTCGAGCATGCTATATCCTTATCTCCCTCTAGTGGCCGTACTCTTACGACCACTGCGACATTGGTACCGTAGCGAACCAGACACACAATGGTGGTCCCGTAGCCGCTCTAACCAACGGTGACCCGAGCAACGGAGGCGTCTTGTCTTACCTCCCCGGTCAGCGACTATCGAGATGTACCTGCAAAGGTGAATCACATCCCGGACCCGTCCACTCGGACGGATCATATGTCGGCCGTTCTGCACCAGAAATCGATATATTTGAATCCCAGGTGTGTCACGTCATTCATAAACCGCAGGATCTTGCTCATAGTTACAGGTCACAGGTACCCCACTTCAAGGTTCAGTCTCACAGTCTGCGCAGTGGGCCGTAAGTGAACTGTGTGGCGAATGACATATACTGATCAGTATTTGCCTAGCCCATGAATGCAGCCTATGTGTGGAAAAATACCACAGGCAACTTCGAGATTATTAACCCCTCCATCACCGAATTAAACACGTACACGGGCGGCGTGTTCCAGCAGGCGACCTCAGGAGTCACGACTACAAGTAAGCGCTACCCTGCATCGCGCTGGTGATAAAACTGAATTGCTGCAGATCAATCCTGCTACGAGCTAACCTCGGAATGCTTCGCGACATATGGATACGAGTATAAACCAGGTATTTATTTTCCCTTCGTGCTATCCCTCGCTAAAACCGCATGGTGCTCCAGGTTTCACATCCGATGGTGGTGTAAGTGTTTTTACACATCCTCACGTTGCAATCTCACAAGAGTATCAGTATATCACCTGGATCACAAATGATCAGGTTGCTTGGACACTGGATGCGAGCGGGATGCAGGCGGATTCGGCGACCCAGATTGCAGACAGACCGGTTCCACAGGAACCCATGGTAACAACCACCCTTGTGGCCGAGTCCCACAACAGCTGAATACTATCAACAGTATTTGATCACCAATCTGGGTATCTCTCCAAACTTTGCACCCCCCGATTTCGCGGCTCTCACTTTCCCGACAAAGATGAGAATTGACTGGATTCGTGTATACCAACCCAAGAATGCAATCAACACTGGTTGTGATCCCAAGGACTTCCCGACTGCTGCATACATCAACGAGTAAGTGCCTCCTAGGATACCTGTTGTGCGTCCCTCACGACTTTGTACAGGTACATCGGGGCATACAGCAATCCAAACCTAACGACATGGAGAAACGACTTTGGTCAACCGTTCCCGAAAAACAGTTACTTGGGTCAGTGTTGAAAGGAATATGTAAATCTTGTCCATGTGTTCGTCGGACATATTGCGGGACCATATGTTTGTTGTTTGCAAGATTTTTTGTTTGTGGAATGCCATCCATTGTTTTCAGTCGTTCCTTTTTATTATACACGCTTTGCGCAATTCGTCTTTGGATCTGGTAGAAAAACAATACTGTTTGTTGCGCATTTATAAACGAGCGTCGTCTCATGGGTACAACATTGCCGATAGATATTGCTACACCACACCAAGACTCCATTAAAGGTAAATTATTTAATCATGCTGCTCCTGCAACTTGGATATTTTGGTCCAGCAACATTTGAAGTTTTCCCAAGGTCCGCTCCAGCGTGATTATTCCGCCCGTAGTCAGTCGAGGCACCGCGAGGTCTAGATCGACGTCGCCAGCGGGCTCGTTTTTGCTCTTCGCGATCAGCTGCCGGGCATCGTTGAGGATCTTGGCAAGCCTGCCCTTGGTGTAATACAACCAATTCATCTCTAGCTGTAGGCCACCAAGAGGAATCTCCAGCGCTCGGCGTACGAACCCCCTCGACAGCACGTACGCCTTTTCGCTGTACAGCCGACTGCATAAAAAAAGTTAGCGCGCAGACGCAGACAGTTTAGCATGCAGAATCGTGACCTGTTGACCATCCCCTCTTCAGTCCCTCTCAACTTCTCGTACGCAGGCTCACAAAACCATCTAGACAGGCATCTCAGAAAAACGCCACTGACGAAAAAAAAAAGTCTCGTTACTCACGGCTCCTTTACTAGCACAAGACCTTGGATGGAGACAAAGGCTTGAAGTAAACTTGATCTCGACGCGCTCCAAGTCTCGGTGCGATCGCCAGACCAAGTTCCCAGGATGGATAGACAAACTTTGCCCTCCTCATACAGGTTCCTGAAAAAAAAAAAGCGGTTTGTACGAGGTAAAATAAAATTGTATTCTCCGATCCACTTACGGGTTGACTGTATGACGTAGATCAACATCGCCGTGAGCAAGCACCAGTGAAACCCGAAAATATGTACGCACCTCTCCCATTACCATTTGTCCAACTGAGGAAATGAGCTACCGGCGGGCTCTGAGGGAAGTTGGAGTCCAGCATCCAATCTATGACAAACGGTGCATCTTCGTATGGTGTATTCTCTGGACCGATGATCAAGCATCGCAATAGGTCCGAACGATCTTCGTATGCACGCACTATGATCGAGTCTACCAAATGCGATCAGCGTCGAAGGATTGACCACATGTCAGAGACGCTGTTACCTGGTAAACTATTGGAAAGGGCTCGGTATTCCTTGGTCAGGCGAGCGAGGAAAGCCCTCGAAGGTTGACCAGCAGTCGTGGAGTAAAAAGCATGATCGGCAGGGGCAGATGGTAGTATCTCGAAGCGTTTCCAAAACGAGTCGTCATCCACGTCAACCGTGTTCTTTGTAAGAGCATTTACGACCAATTCTTGACTCATCTCCGGGGACGTAGTAGTGGGTGAAGTTGCAAGCGGGGAGATGTCAATGAGATCTGTCGTAACGTTACTTGGAGGGGGATTAAGCGAGTCGTCGTCTCGCCCCAAAGATGACTCAATCTCTGCCCAGGGAATATCGACCTCCATTTCATCCGGTTCCTCATCTGTCTCTTCCCATTCGTCGTCGTCAGAATTCTTCTCGAACCGCCAAATGCCGTCTGCATCTTGAAGCCAAATGCCTTCTGAATATTCCTCATTCGAGTCACGCTCTGATGCTTCGTCCTCCCAACCATCATCTTCAATTTGTTCCAGGCTGTCATACAGTCTTGTTAATCTTTCCAGAGGCAAGACGGACACATCCATGTTTGGGTGAGTCACCTCCACTGAACCATCCAGATGGAGCTATGACTATCGGTTAGCCAAAAATTGGTCAAGACCACTGAAAACGAACCTCGGTAACCTCCCCGAACCACGAGAGAGAGTTGTCGTCCACTCGGGGAAGAGAAACATCATAGAGATAAAGTCCTTGGGTATTTCGGTTGGCTGCAATCAATGCTCCCAGGTCGGCCATAGTACGTCTCCATCCGCAAAGTTCGCCATCGGCTCGTACCGGTGGTTCGCGAACCCATTCCTCGATCTCACCGATCCTGGGAACTCGTGGAGGCGCAAACCCGTTCGTGGTACTCACAGGGTGGATGAAGACGGAGTCACCGCGCCGTACGCCAAAACCGTGACCGTGTAATGCATCGGGACTCGTGTCTCCGGTGCCGTTCGGATCAAGCTCCAAGACAGATACTGTTTCAAGAGTACCTGTATCTGAACAGTGAATAACAGCGACCCTGTCCGTCGCATTGACGGACTGGACTATGGCTACCCGTTCCTGGTCTTCGTTCTTCCACAGCACATGGTCACCTGGCCTATGGAGATGGTTGAGCGGATACCATCTAGTGAGTAAATCACACACACCAGCAATCATACTCATCGACATTGAGGTATGGAATGAGGTCTGTGGACGGCAGGGTCTCTCTCGAGCCGTCCTGCCACAGGACTGCGACGGTTGACCGCGTTTCCTGAACACACAGAGTGTGGCTGTCGATCCTGCTATTACCATCGATCCCAGTCTCAAATGAGACAACAGGAACGGTCTCAGTGTTCGTAAGAATCACTTTGTCGCCGACACGAATGTCACCAGACTTTGTCTTCAAAACCGTGAGCTTTGTAAGGTCGTGTCCGTGCCAAAAACGTTCGGGACGTCGCCTTTTCAACGCAGCATCGCGATCAAGCTGAGAGAGTGGTCAGAAGATGACACGATGAGAACGAAAGATAGAACCGTTTGATTCACTGCTAACCAACAAACGGCAAGCACGGTGTGCTGGAGGTCGACCACGGTGTCGTTCGCTGTTGGCATGGGTGTGCCATGACAAGCATTGTGGATGCCACCGAAAGTCAGGGGATGTGGTAGGATATCCTGGATGACGTTGTCAAAGACTCGACGGAACGACAAGAAATACGGCAAGACGTACGAGTCCTTTGTCCCCGATCGTGAGACGTGAGCTTATTTCTGGCATCCGGATGAGGGTGCCTGAGGCAGAAATGACGAGCTCGTCGAAGAGCTGCTGGAATGAATGAACTGGGGGATGGAGCTGGAATATACGCGTACCTCGATGACCTTGATGGAAGATAAGCAATGGTTGGAGACACGGAGAAAACGGGGACTGCTCACTTGCCCTATCCAATCGTCATAAACGACGTAGTCACCGGCATTGACGCTGACAGCATGACGAAGATCGTTTACGTTTCTCCAGCCGTCGACGGGTTCGCCGCTGATGGCGTGCACGAGCCTGGCCTGCACATGAGTGCCGACCACGACGCCGGAGCGAACGTCGTCAAGAGTGCGTTTGCAGCAGTCGCCTGCCTGGAAATTGCGATCGACGAGCTCGTAGTCCAATTCTGGAACGATCTCGCGCAGGCCGCCGGGGAGGAAAGAGACGCCAACCTCGCCTCGGGCGAGAGGGCGCATGAGGGGATCCATGATTGAGCCTGCGATGGGAGGAAGATCGTCTGCATCGTGCCAGCAGCGCTGCGGGGAAGAGTGAGCTAGTTTATCGAAACAAGGACGTAGCAAGTACCAATACGACGCCGTGGAGGTTGGGAGAATCGATGCGACGGACGATGTCCTCCTGGTAGAACTTGTGGAGATGAGTGTAGTAGAAAGAGAGAGGGAGAGCGTAGAAGAAGCGTACCTTTGTGGACGGCGTGTACGAATGCATTGGTTGGATGCGAGTAGTAGTCAGAGTGAAACCTACGTGCCTTCGATCACGTGGGTATTGATCATGCTCGTCCTCGTACTACCACCCGAGATTATCTTCCACGTCCTCTTACACCTTCCTTACCGCGACCTCATCGCCTGCTCGCTCGTAAGTGCTTTACCCGTCTCGCTTCCCCTCCGATCTCATCTTCGCAGGTATGCCGTCTTCTCCGCACTCTCGTGCGTGACAACGCCCCATGCCAATATACAATCGAACTCGCCGTCTCCGGCATGCGAAACGGCCCTCCTAGCGCCATCTCTCCCGCTGATCGCCTCGACTTGCTCCGCAGCAGCCAAGCCGCATGGCACTCCCTCCAATGGACCGCGCTCAAGGATATCCGCATGCTGCCGGGCTCCCTCTATGAGCTCTATGGCGGCATATTGGTCCAGTCAAACAATGCGGACGGACGTGGCCTGGTCTTTCGTTGCCTCCCGTCTCGCTATCGTGGCCTCCAAGAGAAAGTCTGGTCACTCGACCTGGACCTCATCGTCCGAGACTTCACCTTGGATCCCGCTCAGGACCTTCTCACCCTCATCGCACAGCCAGTGCATCGGTGAGCCACATATCCACTCCACAGCTCCACGTCTTCACCTCCTTTGAGACCCACCTTACCCCTACACGATGCACGAATAGATATCGCCATACACCTGCGCTCCCTCACAACCGGAAAACCACACCCCTTGGCCACAAAGTTTCCCGTACTCATGCACGACGTCGACGTGCGCAATACCAACTTGTCTTTCATGATCCAGGTTCACGGCGATCGTGTCGCCGTCCAATTCATCAGTCGCGGAGTAGCAACCTCAGAGCTCGTCGTATGGAATTGGAAAACGGGCGAGACGCTTCTGGTCAGACAGGGCAGGTACATCTAACGCCGCGCGTGGGCTCACCCTAGTTCCATTTAGAACACCTACAGCGCCAATCCTTTGGCGTTTGCCTTTCTCACCGAACGCCTCATCCTGGTAGGTGGATTCGGAGACTTCGAATCCAACCTCAGCCAGCCTCGGCTTTTTGTCATAGACCTAGACTCTAGCGACGGCGAAAGGATTGATTTCGACGACATCGAGTATCTCTGTTCATTCCTGTACCCCACGTGCTACCCTTGGGTTCATCCGCTGAGCTTCTTGATCCGCTCCGACCCGTGTAGCGACTGGTCACCACATCCGAGCACCCAGGTGCCATTTTCGATCGGACCTGGCCCAAGGCTGTATATCGTGACCATCTGGGTCATGCAGGCTCAAGAAATTTATCCGATCGATCTGTTCGTTCTGTCAAACACAATCCTGGATCACGTTGCCCTCCTTGGGGAAGGCGAGACGCGGCGAGACTTCGAGTGGTCAGAATGGGGACCCGCAGGGACGCGCATGGTAACCCAAGCGCCGCACTCCCATGCATGGATATGTTACGTGTATGGGACAAGATTCAGCTCCATCGCCGGTGCGCGGGGAGAAACCCGACCGAGGGGATCGCGGACATTGGAGATATGGGATTTTAATCAGCTGGGGATCAAAAGGGACATCGGTCAGCAGAGGAGCGAGTCGAGCGAGGTTGAATGGCACGTTGGAGACACCAGCGTGCTGAGGAATAGGGTGTTTGTGGGCGAGGTGCGAACGAGGCTGCCGTACCGGGTTTTCCGAAGGAAGCTGGCTGCACCTTCGGAGGGGGAGCCCGCTTTCACAGAGGCAATGTGCACCGAAGACAACGTGATACTCGTCGATGTGAGTCGTTGCTCTCTCATTTCCGCTTGGAGAACTCGGCGACTGATGATTGCAGTCTCACGGCCGACACTTTCGGATTATGACGTTTTGACGCCGCGATATGGAACATTCTGATCTGTTGTATCCTGTATTCCGTTTCACTTGCTGTAAGTAATAATGATATGTTGTGTAAGAGCGAAATGTGCGATTGCTGTCCGAGTGGCGGATTGGGCTCATCGACGAGTCGGCGGAGTCACAGCAAATACAGCTCGCCCTTGTCAGATCAACTGCCAACTGGCCATGTTAAAAACCCATCCCCTTCTATTCTACCACTCTCAACATGTCCCTTCTTTACCCCTCCCCACTCCGTCTCTTCTCCCGCCAGCGCTGCCCCCGTCGTAGCGCTGCATTTCGGGCATTTTATGCAGTATGTTTCTCCGAGTTCTTCTCATTCTCCACACTCACTTCTTACCCCAGACCATCAGAAGTCTCCGCCACTCTCCCCCCTCCACGGCTTTGCCCCCAGAGGGCGATGATTACGATCCCTCAGAAAGCGCAAGTCTTTTCCGCGTTCTTCCGATCTCCACCGTCGCTCACCTTTGACATAGGATTTCATCCTTTCCATCCTCAGGGCAAAACCATCCCTGCGTGATACAAAATCATACCTAGACAGCTTTGGCATCCCCCAACCCCATCGTCTTAAGAAACCCGATCTTCCTCTGACTAACCTCCCGCCTCCCGCCCCCCGCCTCCACCCCCAAGAACTGCCGCAGCAAAAGTCTCTTGATGCAAAGACAAGTCCCGTCATCTCTTCCATTCTCAATCCCGTCTACTGTCGCACCGCTCTGGTCAAACTCCAGGGTCCTTTTACCGACAGGCAGCTCGACAGCATCTCCCGCGGCATGGTTTACTTGGAAAAACTCGGGTTGGTCAGCGTCATCGTCATCGAGCATGATAAACTACCCAGGGGCGACGACCGCGAACGTGCTGCCATCACCGAAGAAACCAACCGCGTCGTCGCTGCCCTCGAGGCACAGGGGGGCAGGGCCCGTCCCGTCCTCGGCGCGTTCATCCGCCTGGGTCCCAAGCCGGGGGACGGCGACAAGTCACACAGTGGCGTCGCCTTACCAGAGGCACACGTCTTCCCCGAGGACCTCGCCCCAATTCGCTCTGCCCTCCGCGCCGGTGAAATTCCCGTCATCCCCCCTTTCGCCCTCGATTCCTTCTGTCGTTCAACACGAGTCAGCTCCGACCACATCGTAGCAGCTCTCGCTCGTGGCATGGTAGAGGCTGCAGAGCTGGACGCCAAGTCTCACTCACAAAAACCGTCAGACCCTCATGCAGATTACTCTGAAGATGTTAATCTCACTCCTATGCGTCTGATGATGATCAATCGCGAAGGTGGCGTGCCATCCTATGCACGCTCTGGGCATCCCCACCTCCTGATAAACCTCACATCCGAGTTCGACTACATTCAGGATACTTTCAACCCCGCCTGGCACGGGGACAGGCCATCCGCTCTCTCAAATTTATCCCTTGCACACACATGCCTGTCATACATGCCTCCGACTTCGTCTGCCATCATGGTATCACATCGCTCGCCTAGTTCCCTCATTGCCAATCTAATCACCAACAAACCTGCTGTCTCCTCGAGTCTCCCCCATGCGCTCTTGCAGGGCAACCGCAAGTTGACCCCAGACACTCCAACTCTTATACGCCGTGGCCAGCCGATGCAGGTCATCCGCGACTTGGCCGACGTCGACAAGGCCAAGTTAAATCATTTGCTTCAGACCTCCTTCCAACGGACACTTGACGTCGACGCGTTCTATAAGCGCCTCGAAACGTCCTTAGACTTCGTGATAGTCGCTGGAGACTACGTTGGTGCAGCCATCGTTACCAACGAACGCATGCCCGGTTCATCTTCGTCCCCAATATCGTACCTGGACAAGTTCGCTGTCTTGCCTAGCCATCAGGGCGATGGCACAGTCGACTTCCTTTGGGTTGCCCTCCACGATGAATCATACGGCCTAGGTCACCCCTCCTCTATCAATCCCAATGGTGGTAAGGAGGGCAAGGGAGAAGGTCGGGATCTCGTATGGCGCAGCAGATCCAATAACCCGGTGAACAAGTGGTACTTTGAGCGCAGCACAGGTCACGTCCGGATGGGTTCGTGGGTTCTATTCTGGTGTGATGCAGAAAAAAGGTTGAGACAAGAGGAGGCCCGTTCTGATTCTCATCTTTCATATATTGAAGACTGGGAATCTGGGAGATTGGAAGAGTGGGCGGAGGTGGTCACGAAAATTCCTTCTGTTTGGAAATAATAGAAAGAAGTCCATTTCATACATGTAGTCGTAGCATGAACGATATCCTACAAAAGCAGTTGGCTGGGGCATCCGCACAATGCCCACTGGATTGCTGATAATATTGAATCCTGTACTTCAGTGGCTCGACCGTCTCTTGCGCCTGCGCTTCTCTTTCCTCGGTGGAGAAGATCCGGGCGAGGTTGTGGTGCACGAGATGACAACGTTCTCTTTGAGCACCTTGATAGGTGACGTGTTTCCGAGCCATTTCCAGGACTGATATGTTCCGTCCTTGAGGGTGATGCTTTCTACCAGATTGTTCAATCCTTCGACGACCCTACTATGGAACCGGCCGCAAGTCCATTCGTCGATGTTGCGAACCAGGAAGTAGACTTCGAGAATGTCGCTCGGGCTGTCCAAATTCCACTCGTGGAAAGGCTGGTTGGACGTCGACTGGTCATGCGACCCGAGGCGCGAATACGGAGCTGACACGACGATCTAAAAAAAATACCAACGATCGATTGATCGATCAACTCAAAACGTTTTCTAGAATGACCCACCGGCTTCCCCTCCACCACCTCACACCAATCGATGTGCGCCCGCACAGTCCGGTCAGCCCAGATCAACCCAATAACAGGACTCTGAACGTTGAGCGAGTGGAGATGCCGCGCAGCCGAAGCCGTCGCAATCCGATTCTGGCGATACGCATCGTCGAGGAGGGCGTGCACCGGCTTCTTGTCCTCCCAGAAGCTGCTCACGAACTCGAACCCCGAGTCCCCGGAGACCTGGGCGCATGGCGTGCTCTGAAACCGAAACGAGGAGCCTCGAGCGGCGGTTCCGGATTTTGCAACCGCCGGAAGTTTCTTCAGGACTTTGTATGGCGATTTGGCGGATTGCGATAGTGCGCGCGTCAGCGACGAAGGGAGAAATATGGCGCAGTCGGGCGTGACCGTCTTAGCGCTCATAACACGCCGGGCATCCTCCGCAACGACGCTAGGCGGTTGTGGGAGAGAGACCGTGCATTGCACCCTGGGCAAGGTGAGGTCAGGACACTTGAATTCAAGTGGCCGACTGACCTGAAGACACTTTTCCTAACAGCAGGACTCCGAATGACATTATAACTGGAATGATCCGTTAGTACTGACGCGTCCGGGCGATGCGAGTTTGCTCTGCGAGACATACATGCTAGCGACATAGTCGGCTTCTGACCATTTTTCGTCCCTAGTTCCCATCTTGCGGAGTCTCTTCCATGCGAGGTATACCGCAGAAAGCTCCTCCATCAACTCCTCGTCCTGAGTTTGACGGCTGCTCGTGAAAAGGTGAGAGGACGCATCGTATGCCAACTTTAGAAAGTTGCCGAGCCCTTCTTTGCCGCTATTCGAGGTAACCCTCTGTACGCCGGTAAGTAACTACCCCGCTGGGATGGCTCAGACGAGCTTCGGACCTTGTCTAGCCAAGCTTTGGATATTCGGTTATGGGTGTTGAAGATCTCTTCAACATCGCTCACGAATTCGTCTGGAATGTCTGAAAAAGAGGCTTCTTCGCAGTTTTGGTATGCCGACCAGGTCTCAAAAGTTCGTGCATTGCGCGCAATTCTACAACGAGTCGTCAACTTCATTACTGGCCAGCGAGTCGCAACGAAGAGTCCTCACTCGGACGCAGACAAAGCCCGTTGATGGGGTCGAGCACCAGTACTTTTCGTGCCCCTCGCTGCAGTTGGCTTCGACATTTACCAGATAGGCCTTCAGAATTGGAAGATGGGGTTGCGCAGTATGCCACGGCAGTTAACCAAGAAGTGATAATGAACACTGCGTTCAAGTCACCAAGTACCTCCGAGCCGACCCTTTCGGGGGCTTTCTCAGGGTACTTAGCGTGAATGCCGTAAATATGGTCGGCGACTGCCACCGGCGGCGCTGATAGATCGGGACCGCAACAAATTCTATCTCTTGAATTGACACGTTGAGTGGGAGTTTATTGCAGACAAAAGAGCAGAGCAACATATCGAGGTATTGCTCGAATCTATATCACAGTGTGCCCAATCACAGGTATTTCCCTCCAAGGTAATAAAATTCAAATGGACATGGTTAGAACATACTGTCCATCAGTTTCCGTGATGCCTCTACTCCCAGCTGCACACGTTTCAGATCAGTGCTGTCATTAGGTATTGAAAGATATCACTTACAAAAGTGGCGGCGTTAGCGGGGAATGCCTGGGGAAAGCACACACGGATAAGTATGACCCGGGATGCTGAATACCTAGCTTACCCTAGCCATAGCAGGTCCAAAGCCTTTCCACAGGGCCGCAACGCCATCTTGGGCTATGGTCTTCCGCAGACAATCAAAGAAGCCAGAATATGTGCCCGAAGGAGCAGATTGCAGTCTTGACTTGAGCACCTGTTGCAACGAATCAGTGCCTCGAAACAACATGCATAAAAAAGTGAGCGAACATCAGGGGGTATTGCCAAAGACCACATCGCAACACCGGCAGTCCCACCAGCCAAGATGATGGCGCCAAGATTGAGCTCAGAGGCTGATGAACCAGCTGGCGTCAACATCTTTTTCGTAACCTCATATGCAGCGAAGTAACTAATTTCGTGTAATGTCAGTTCAGACTCTGAGCGTGGAGGTAAAGTCATCGTACGCAGCGCTTCCGGGTCCATCGCGAGCGAGTGTCGCACCCGTTCCGCGGAAAATACTTCGTAGACCCCCTTCTTTGTAGAGGTGCTTCATTACATCGAAAACACCCTTGTATTGGGTACCAGCCGTTCCTTGTCCTTGTACCTGCAGTAAGACCTTGGCTCGCTCTACTGGCGCGGTGATGAGGGTGGTTGGTACGGCGGATAGGAAGCCAGCAGTAGCAAGCTCCGCGGTTGAAAGTCTCTTGGTCGACCTGTTTGGGGTCAGAGCCAAGATGAGCTGCTTCGAAGCGTCATATGCCTTGGGCGAATGGGTCATTATTCAAACACGGGAAGTGGAGACAAGATGTACCCAAAAGGAGACGGCAAAGATTGGGGTAACGCCGAGGAGTGGAGGGACCATCCCTCTGTACATCCTATGAGATCGATAGTGCGTGAGGAAATACACCATGGTAGGTCATGGGCGATCGCGCACCCAGCCACCCCATCCCGAGCAATAGTTTGCCGAACGACATCAACTGCACCTTTGTATTGTCCTGGAGCAGCGGTCTGCAAGCGTGTCTTGGTTAAGTCGAAAGGATGGCCTTGTGGCGAGACCGGGGATCAGCGTGGACCCATACGAATTGTCAATGTCATCTCACCAACAAGGACCGCCGCCACGCCGCCAAATCCGCCAGCGACAAATGCCTTGATGTTCTCGGCGGCCGACATTCTTGCTGTCACCTCTACTGCAAGACGTTCGAGTCAGTAAGTCGGACACACGCTGGTACGAAGACACTGACTGAAGGGGAAAGTCACTAGACAAGCTACCCTGACATGTACAAGGGTGTCTCTTTTCATATGATTTGATCCGACTCGGTTCACATGCCTCGGCTGAAATCATATCATTGCGGACCGGTATCATCTACTGTAGTTACTTCTCGTCGCTACGACTCATCATAATGTATCCCAATCAAACCCTCGAAAGTAGCTTCCGTCTGCCAGTGGTCTATTTTTCACCAGTAATATCAAACCCCATAGAAGAAAAGGCATATAATCACTCCCACCACAATGATGATCTAGTAGGCTGAAACAGCCACTGAATGACGATGCCGATTCTGCTCCCGGTGGTAGTGCGGCCCAGTTCAAGACCTGATCCCAGTCAGCCTTTTCGCCTGTTTAACCTCATCCTTAATCCTGACCATGGCCGGCGCCGCCAGTCATGTACTCCACTACTATTGATTTGTGTTCTAATTCCTTGAACACTGGCACAAATGCTGCACAATGCCACCATATGAAAAAAAAGTGTCAGGTAGCTGCCAAGCTGGCCAGTTGGCTGTTGTCAAATAGTACCTTGACTGAGCAAGAGCCAGATGGTGAGGGAAGGGTTGGGATTAAGTCCTGGTGGGCAATTCCATGTAACTTGCTGAGGCCTTGGAGTAATTGTGTCAGGTTAGTATGCTCCTTGAATGCATCATCTATAGGACATCAGACTAACATCCATGTTCCACTTATACATCTGCCTACTCAACCAACTTATATAGGTGGATAAGAGATCTATTCATCTGATTTTGCCTTTTGAACATTCTAATGTTATTAACCACTAGGCACAGCACTGAGTGCTCAGAATAGCTTCTAATGTACGTAAATAGTTGTCACTGCATTTTTAGTATATTCTTACCACCATAATTGTGTGTTCCTGGCAAGTCTCCCATGTTTTGGTCCGTTTCCCATGCATCTTCATTTTTATTCTTGATCTTGAGCACTCAGTTCTCAAGAGGACCTTTCACAAATTTGGTAGTATAATGTACTATATATATTCCAAATGCTGAGATAGTAACTTGCCCTGACCAATATCCCCATCACTTTAGAGTATACAGACTATTAGATGAACACCCACACCCACACTTCATCAGCAAATACCTTGTTTACATTTTGTTCACTGTTCACTGGCAACTCGTGTATTTACTCTGATGGATCAACAAAAATAGTACAGTATAGCCCAGGTAGCTTGGAGCAGTCCCACTGGCAATATTTGCTAAAAGGGACAGCATTAATCTTCATATCTATCCGACGGAACTCGTCTACGAGCTCTATAATTTGACCAATGAGTCATCTTTGAGCCTTGCTGTATCGCGATCCGGAAGCCGGGTCAAACATGTAGTCGGCCGCGCGCGGTGACCTCTGTGGGGCTGTGGGGTGTTGGTTAGCACGTGACCAAGTCAGACCAGGATGATTTCACGAGTCTGCGTGGAATCCGTCTCACTACGCACGTGGCGCTCTCGGCTGAAATCATATCATTGCGGACTGGTATCATCCATCTACGTCTCGTCGCTACGACTCATCGTCATCCCGCTCAAACCCTCCAACGGGTTCAAAAGTAGCTTCCGTCTGATCCCTTTTCCACCAGTATCGCACTCCATAGAAGAAAAAGCATATAATCACTACGCCAACACCTCCCACGAAGAATGGGGGGCCATACTCCCACCACCATGATGGTCTATAAGGCAGAAGCAGTTGGTCGATCTGAATGACGCCGCCGGTCCTGCTTCCGACGGTAGTGCGGCCCCAGCTCAACACACGAGCCCAATCAGCCTTTCCGTCCGTGCCTCGGGCATCCTTGATTCCGACCATATACTTCGCCGTTGATTTGTCTTCCATTTCCTTGAACACAATGTCACCGTACGAAGATGTTGGGGACAGAAGCGTCCGGTAGTTGCCAAGCTGGTCAAGTGGCAATGGCCGGCTGTTGTCGAGTACATCTAGAATCTTGACCGAACCAGAGCCGGACGGCGACGGAAGGGTTGGGATCAGGTGCTGGCGAACAATTTCACGTAGCTCGTCGAGGTCTTGGAGTAGTCGCGTCAGATTATGTTTCTTGAATGCATCATCCGTAGGGCAGAGCAAGGTCCACGTTCCGTGTACATCTGCCCACTCCGAACCTTCTGGCGGCGAAGTTCCGTCCAGAAGCCACTCAAAACCTGCCTTTGCCATTACGTTTGTCATGGTGGTTGCCTTGGCAGCCTTCATCAGCTTCCCGATGGTTAACTCCACTGATCGAGGGATCATCAGGTCCGACACCTCATGTATCACTCCGGTGTCTGTAAGTGTGTCCTGCGGATACAATATGCTCTTCCTGCCAGCCCAACCTCCACTAGCACTGATAGTGACAGAATCGTCATCTGTTCGGTCCAATTGCAAGTCGGATCCTTCCAGAGTAGGAAAGGTGCGTTGGGATCCATTAACGAGACTCTTTGCATATTCAACGTTGTCGATAATATGATGAAGAATGACGTTCTCCAGATCCTGTTTAGAAGATGCAGCGAGAAGGTGGTCGCTAACCAACAGACCAAGGCGCTTGAACGCGCTGTTGTTGGGTATGAGAAAAGTAGTACGAGGCATCTTCTTGATCACGTCTGCAAGCGATGTCGAAAAAACGGCAGCAAGGAAGGAAGACAGGTCCAAGGATGGTAGCGCCGTCTGGAGAGGGTCTACTGGAGGTTCAAGTGGTCGTGAAATGAAGTATATGATCGTGTTATCGATCTCTACTGTTAGGATAGGTCAGATATTTACCATGGCGGGTTCATAACAGCCATTGTACCCACCATGATCACCGATCACGCCCGCACCACCGAACGTGATATGCCGCACTTCTTCTGCAAAAGTTTTTTCCGTATCGTGGACATCGACTTTGATCACCTGACGGCCGTCATCCAAACCCAGCTCGTGAAGTTCGGTCTCCAACAGCATTCCGCCGTAGACCTTGCTGGGTTTCCATATACCGGGAAGAAAATGATATTCCAGGACCCGCTTGAGGTCGGGCGACCCCGAGTCAGGTAGGAAATAGGAAAAAAGGGAAAGCACGTCATCCGGTGGCGCCAGGATTGTGAGTTTCTTGTCAGTATTATTGATGAGATGCTGAAGATCAACCGAATGAAGAAGCGACACAAATGAAGTGCAGTTGAGTGCCAGAAGGTATTTCTCTGGCGTCAACTGAAGAGCCCCTGGGGGAACGAGTAAGGAGGACACGAGATGCAAGACACCGTTGCTGGCATAGACGTCACGGTCGACAAGTTTCGCTCCGGATATTGTCGTGCCTTCGGAAGCAACTGTGACTTGAAGAGTGGAGCCGTACCTAGTTGTCACTGGCTGCAAAATCAGATGAGTATCAGCGGGAGAGTTGGGTTTGACACACATTGAGTTTCGGATTCGAATGACTCTGACCATCTCACCCCAGGTTCCGAGACTAGGTGCATGTCTAGAATACGGCGAAGATCGTCTGCAGCAAAGTCACTCTCCAAGTATAGTCGCTCGAGAGGATCGAGAGACTCCCATGCTGAGTCGAGGGGCATGAATAGGGTGAGTTCCGCCGAGGAATCAAGAACTTGTTCAATTTCAGTTGTTAACACCTTGCGAAAATAAGAGAGTGACTCCACGCTGCGCATTACAGTCACTGACCGATGGCGCGTCAGCGTGTTACCAGCAGGTAGAGGTGAACTACTCACTGAGGTCCGGGGGAGGTTCGAGCATGTCCTCAATGCCATAAACGACGCCATTGGATGCCTCCACCTTTTCCTTGACCACCTTTACGCCGCCATCACCGGACGCATCTACGCCGACCCGAATTATACCGTCACGTGAGGTGAGCCTGAGGCGCTGCGGTTGGTCACCAAGTAGACCGTGAGGTATCGGAAACCATGGGGAGGGAGGAGGATCGCGGGATGGAGAGTCGGAGGGGGGCTGAGGGAAATGAAGGGTCTTAAGGGTCTGTGTGGCGGCGTCCTCGGGGAATTTAGTAAGGGAATGGTTGAGAATATGATAGAAGAGCTGCTGCCTGAGCTGTTCTTGCACATTGTCGGGCGACAGGAAGAATGAGTCAGACAGGAGACTGTGCCAGAGCGGGCTCTTGTCGGCGCGTTTGATTGCATCGTTGGTGGGTGCAAATAATGTGCTGCCGTTGAGCTTGTTGAGGGTTGGGATGAGGCGAGCGCGCTGGAGGAGGGAAAGGAGAAGCGAATAGTCCTCATCCTTGTTGAGCACGTCGACGAGGGTGTCTGACTGAACGTGTGGGCGGGAGTTCCAAGCCACCTGGGAGGCGGTGGTGGTGACGGCGAGGGCGAGGAGGGAGAGCGGGATACAGCAGAGCCGCATTTGTGACGCGGTGGGGAAAGGTGAGAGAGTCTCCGACGGTGTACGTATATATAACAACTCCTAATAATAGATACGTAGACTCGGACGAGTCGACGCCATGCTCGACCTCCTCAAAACCTTCACCGGTTCCCCATCAGGGCCTCTCCAACACCTCATTCTGCCTCGTGTCGCCCTCATCGTACGTGCATGCCTTTCTTCCGTTTGCTCAGTCACACTTCATGTTCTCCCTCCCCTAGTTGTATCCGTCCGCTGATGCGATCGTCCTGCTCAATGCTGCCAGCCTACAGCTGGTCAGGGTTCTCACCTTTCAGGAGGTGTTTCCCGGCCTGCAGAGTTTGGGCGAACGCGTCTCCTGCATCGCCGTTGATCCCGCCATGAAAATAGTACGTCAGCGTGTCACAATACCACTGGTCCATTTTACTCTTTCCGCTCTAGATCGTGGCTTCCATAAACACGCACATTGCAGCATGGTCCATGTCCGATGTTCAAACGGATACTTGGCGCGTCCATTCCTCGTTAGTTCTTCCCGATGGCGACGTTGTTACCGCATTGGATTGCCGTTCTGGTAGTTCCACGACCAAGGCATCATCTGCGGCCATCTAATACAGTCCCAGGTTTACTCGCCATCGGCAGCCAAACTGGCCTCTCAGTATATACACTAATTCTCGAGAATGATCTCCTCACTTGGAGCAACAAGTGGGCTGCTCGGTATGAGCGTCGCTGATTTCCTCTCATTTCGGCTTGACTCGTCAGGTAAACACAGCGTTGTCACACCTTCACTAGTGAAACTCGCACCAACGCTGACATACATTGCTACCACATGCTTTGTGTGTTCCATTTCCATTTTCGCTTCACCATTTGCTCCCTCATATCGTGATCCAGGACGACAATCGAGTCAGATTGTACTCCACTACCTCTGGTCAGCAAACTCAGGGCATTCCACATTCGCGACACGTCGTGTCTGTCGTCTGGAGATACTCACCATTATCTCGAAGGTTCGCAGACTTACAGCGACTTGCGCCTTGAACTAATTTCTCATCGTAGCAGCGATCCTACACTGTTTACAACTACGTCGGACTCGGTCCTACGGATATTTTTACCCGTTGTCGACTCCCCCCAACGACTTCAGTTACATCTTGCAGTCGACATTGGTCCGCCTTCCTCCCTCCCGGCCACGCCTCAGGTCATACCATACCTCGAGTCGGAGATAGTCTGGTTGGATAAAGAAGTCTTCGGACCGGTTGTCAAAACTCTACTGCAAACACCAGACATGGATGGCCTCGACATCTCAAAGTTACGAAATCTCGAGGAAGAGGACTGGGATCTGTTCCTGCGAGTTCTCGCAGATGGTTCTTTGGTATTGAACGCCGTGGCGGTGAGCATCCTGCGAGCATATCTGCTGGAAATATCTGACTAGGCTGCAGAATATTGATCGCAAACCACCAACGCTGTTGAGGCGATTCACCATTTCGCATTCACTCCCAGGAATCTTATTTCCACCTCCCTCAAATATCTATCTTTTACCCTGTAGGAGTGCTAGCCTGACTCTGGTCACCTCTCCACCATTGCGCACATACAATATTTCTCCAGTCACATTACTCAATGGGCGGGCCGATAGTCTTCAATTAGTCGCAGCAGGACCAAATCGGATTCCTCTGCAAGATAGTAAAATTTCTCACTTCATTAGGACGCCGGCTGGACGAGGGGTTGCAGTTGTGCGTGCTGATGGTGGCGAGACATGGATGGAAACGGACGGAGGGCATAACCTTGCTCGCCTTGATTCATGGCCCTCTGCAGATCAGGTCGTGGTCTTAGACGGTGGTGCGTACGATTTACCACTGGAACACAATCAATTCTCAGATCTCCCGATTGCAGGGAAACTTGTTGCTACTTACTCGAGTGATAATGCCATGTTAACATTGCATTCGAGCCCTCCCTCAACTCTACAGCTTCCTCGTGTCTCATCTATGTTCTCGGCACCATCCAAGCGAGAACACGAGTCTATTGTCGCATTGACAGACGACAAGTTCATTTTCCACATTCATATTTCCGACTCTCCCCATCCAACACTCGTGTTGTATTCGTACAACAGCCTCCCGCTCTTTCAAACGCCGAAGTTCTTAATTCCGGTAGACCCCATGGCATGGAGCAAGTCCTCCACGCTTGAAGAACATGACAACTTACTAAGTGTCTTGGACGACGGGGAACTCTGTTTTTGGACCCTGGAACACGGAAAGAATCCTGGATGGAGGTGTACAGGAAGAGTGAGAACTGGCAGGAGTGGTGTTAGAATGGCAAGTTGTAGTTCGGCGAAAAAGTCTGTGCTAGGTATCGTCCACTCTGCAGTCCGGCATGCAGCCTCATTCATCTAATATTGACAGTTTCTGGCCACCCCGACGGACAGGAGTTGACCATTTGGGATTCCAATGAATCCGAGTTTGCTTCAGGCCTTGAACATCAAAGAATTTTCAGGTGAGATCGAATTCTCACACCTCTAGATATATTTTCACCTTGGCATAAAGTGCATCCGAGCCAATTTATGACCTCGACTGGACGTCGACTCCAGACAACCAGTCTATACTTGCTGTTGGTTTTGCGCATCATGTCGAGCTGTTATGTCAACAGCGTAAGACATATTTTGGTGACGATCCTGCCTGGACCATATGTTTCAAGATCGAGGTCGGAAGGTTTGTCCTTTCCCTACGCCACCAAGAGTGAATTCCGATTCCGCGCCATCAGATATATTCCCTACAGAATTAGCGATTCAGTTTGGCTTGCAAGTGGCAGCCTACTAGTGGGAGTTGGACATCATATGTTCCTCTACGGCCAGACCCAGTCTTACGAACCCAATTTTTCAACCGAAAGCTTGTTTGTACATGTCGCGAGGATCAATGGCCCCCTCCCGGATTATCATCCCCAGATGTTATTGCAATGTCTTCTGTGGGGTGCGCACCCTCCGCTGCCGCTCATCGTCGATTATTCACCCGTTTTGTAGGGAAGATATCACTAGTCAAACGAATTATCATTTCTCTTGAACAAGCTACAAGAGGAGGAAAGACCTTCTACTGGCAGCCTTTTGATGTCTCAGATTACTTGCAAGAGGACCAATCACACTTTGTGAGTTCTTTTCGTCATTGCTTGCGCGATGATTTTTTACAATCATTTCCAGAGTAAGAGACCAGGAATATCTTACGGCTTGTTGTTTGGATCATCAGACCAATATGAACCGTGAGTTCATTGTCCAGCCCCCTTCCTATGATCCTATTTTCTGACTCTATGACAGGGTAGGCGAGGTCTTCTCCAGATCCCTGGTAGAATCCCTTACGGAACAACTGGAAATACAACCATTACCTCATCTTTCGCCTAATGAGCACGCACACCTCATTGTTCTGATACAAACAACCCTGGAGGTGGGTGTATATGGATCAGCTAGATGACACTGAAGCTTCTGATAATTCCATTCTGCCGCTAAAGATCGACGAGCAACAACGAGCGCTGGACGCCAACGGACTCCGCTATGTGCTGTCCATGCGATCATTCTATATTTTAAACCGCCGAATTGCATCAGATCCGGGAAGTCCTCGTTCAGGCAATGCCATCCCTCGTCGAACTGGTTGGAGAGAACGTATTCGATACAGAGACATGATCTGGGCGTTCCACAGCGAAAGCCAGGACTTATTGTTGAACACCTCCACTCTGGCTTGCAATGGGAAGATGCTTTGGTCTGACGCGCGAGCGCTTGGCGTATTCATCTGGCTGACTTCGATTGACACGATGGTGAGAGTCCTACGTGATTATTGGCGTACTATTCTTAGGATGACTGCAAGAAATCACACATGGAAGTTATCGCTCGAAACGAGTATATGGCAGGAGGCAATCGCGATCCTACCGCATGCTCACTATTCTATTTTGCGTTGGGGAAGGTGAAACTGGTCCATGGACTGTGGCGTCAGGCGGCATGGCACAAGGAACAGTCAATAATGCTCAAGTTCCTCGCGAACGACTTCACACAAGCACGCTGGAAAACTGCGGCCCTGAAAAATGCATATGCACTGTTGGGCAAGCAACGATTTGGTTCGTAGAGGTGACCTGTCGTAATGTTCTGGCTGACAACTCGGGCTCAGAATATGCAGCCGCTTTTTTCCTTCTCGGAGGAAGTTTGAAAGATGCTGTGATTGTTTGTCTGAGGCAGCTGTCCGACTTCCAACTTGCTGTAGCCCTGGCACGCGTGGTCGAAGGCAACGACGGTCCCGTGTTGCGTGACATCTTGAGCAACGCCGTGTTACCGATTGCATTCCGCGAAGGCAACAGATGGCTGGGAAGTTGGGCATTCTGGCTCCTACGACGCAAAGACCTATCCGTACGGATCCTCCTGGTAAGTCGTGAAGCCCGAACCATTCGTGCAGGCTTCCTATCCTCCCCCACAGACACCATTACGAGATCTAGCCGAGTCTTTAGGAGTGCAAAACCTGGAGATCGGCGAACCACACTTTGATGACCCAAGTCTCGCACTCCTATTCTCTCAATTGCGATCCAAGACACTGCAGACTGCGACGGGAACTAGTGAGATATCTGGAAGCAGAGAGTTCAGCTTCATCCTGCAAGTCGCGCGAGTGTTTTGTCGGATGGGTAACCATCGTCCTTGCCTCAACTTCTGCTGTACATGATTGAGATGAACGTTTTGTGCAGGTTGCCATGCCCTGGCACTTTTCCTCGTTCGCTCGTGGTCATTTGAGCGACCATCGATGATTGTGCGCAACCATCCCACTGAGGCGCAGAGTCCACCGAGCCCAATCTCGCCACGTCACACTCTAGCTGGCAGTCCTTTCTTGCGCAAAAGATCCTCCATCCTGATCGACATGGACATTGAGTCTAGAGCGGCGTCGAGAAGGCAATCCCCGGAACCAGTTCCACGTGGCGCACTGCGAGAGACTATCAAGGAGGAAAGTGATCTTGCCGCTCGCAAAGCTGGGCTAGGAAGCCTGATAAAATCCGCAAAGCAAGACGTTCAAGTCCCAGAATTCAACATGGACGCCTTTGGTGATAGCTTCTTCTGAATCGATAGATGAGATAGAACATGAATAAGCCAACATGGCCTTTGCAAGGAGTACAACTGTATATACACGGTCTACTGATAGAACGACTACTTCTCTACTTCCACTTCCCGTTTCTTGAGGACAAGTTCTTCACCCACGACACGCAGCCAGACATCTTGCACTTCCTCGACAACGGTCTCGAAGTGAGAGGTTGCGTCGTAAGAACGAGTGATAAAAATGTTGTCCGCCTGTCCCGAGGATACAGGTGTGTAAAGTGGGCTGACCGTCACAAATCTGAAATGGTTGATATAGTCAGCACTTATGCCTGCCTTGCAAAGCGACACTTTACTTCTGATATATCGGTCCAAGAAGCTGAAGCCCGGGGGCGATTTCCTGCTCTGGTCTATTCGTCTCTACAATGGTACTAACAATGGCAACGTAAACGTCCTTGGCACAGACATTGTGTGTTGAAGAGACCATCGCAATATAGATATCTGCAGTAACGTGAGTCACGCTACGCGGCAAACGGACAAGTGATACGTGCCATTTCGTCTGTGCACTTGGTTCTGGGGGATTATGATTTGGACACTGTCACTGTCATCCGTACCGGGGATCGGGTGTTTCAAGATGCAGATCGCCCGGACGACTTTGCCGTCCTCGACAACGCGTATTTTACCGCCTTCGGCCTCCTGACCAGCACCAAAGTAACTCGGGTCGCCAATAACTTGCTTGGCTTTGACGGTTTCGTTGCCACTGCGTACTCCAACAAACTTGCCATCCTGATCAGTCACGATCTCATCGACCTGTTTATCAAGCATGTAGGTTCCACCATAGATGGCAGATAGACGTGCAAACGACTGAGGAAGTTCCCCGAGGCCGTACAATGGGTAGATATAAGGTGACTTTCCGTAGCGGGCCATCGAAGAAGTGTAGAGGATGATCCGATCGTAAGCGGGACGAGCAGGTTTTGTGACATAGCTGAGAAGGTATCAGCAGGATATAATCATTTGTACGTAAATCCTTACTCGTCATCAAGGTAGAGGGCCATGGCGTGACCAATGAAATCCTGGGTACCAGGCTCAAGACCAAACTTTTCATACACCGTCTTCATAGAATCCCTATCGAGGTCGATGCCTGGATAAAGAGATGATTCAGCGCTATACCTAACCAGGCTAGTGCACTGACCTTGATGAGTTGCAGGGTCTTCGTCCTTCCATCCTTGCAAGAATTCAAAGAATTTCTTTGCGCGACGTTTCTCGAATAGACCCATCAAGGGACTCCTTACGGCTTCTAGCTCGGTGCTCGGGACTTTGGAAATTTTGCCATCGCGATAGACAAAGCTGCCGGCGATCTGCTTGAATTCCAGATAGCGTGTCACGTCAGTGTGGACGAGGATCTTGGTTAGCTCTCCGGAGGCGATGATGAATTTGGGTATCAGATCAACAGCGTAGTCGCGATCGCGACCGAGTTCTGTTGGTGGGGACTGATCTGGTTTGAACTTGCGATAGAGCTAGATCCCGATGTGCGTAAGCCACTTGTGGATAGCACCACAACGTTGGCGTAAAACTTGCCTGCGTCAAGTTCAAGCTGGCACTGTCGCCACCGTAATAGTCATTTCTATCCATGTGAAGGACCTTCTTGCCTTCTACCGAGAGGAGACCTGACAAGATACACTCCGTCAGACCTGTACCGAGAACGATGACCTGGGCAGTAGTAAGTCAGTAGGATGAAGTAGCCAGCGATCAGATCTTGAGGTTGAATCACATCGTACTCCTCATCCATGGCTGATTGTTAGCTTTTGATTAATTGTGGGAGGTGGTGGTAGTGGTAAGATAGACAGTGGCGCGGGAGGCTGGTTGTTGCAAGGTTGTTGGCAACTTGAATGTAACGAGTCGAGCACACCTTGAACTACTTATAGTGGCCACGTGCCCTCGGCAGACACTTTCTGTAAACAAGCCCCAACGCCTTCAAAGATTCTAGCTCTGTCTGGGTATTACGTGCGCGTAGCAATATGTATGGCTCGGTAGAAGAAAGTGAAAATAATAATAATGGTTGTCCCAAGCAGGTTTACGGTCCTGTCACGTTCAATTTTCTTCGTTGTCGGTCTCGTTTTCTCCATCCTCGTCCAGGTAAGAACTAACCCATCTTTTTCGCCGCTCAGAACGTTCATGCCGATTTTTATTGCCTCTCCCGATTTCAGGCGAATATTTCTTAGACAACTTCAAAATCTCTACGACCACAACTTGGTTAACAAGCAGAACAAGTTTGTGAAGGCCATCACGAGGATCTTACCTGCTTCGTGTTTGCGATAAAACTCAGCCCAAGACCTTCCAGGTCGCTTAGTTGCGTACTGCACAGCCATGAGTCGAATACAGAAAATGAACACGTAATGGGGATAACGTACAGTCTCAGTGAAACCTTGCCACCGCTCCTTATGCGACATTTCATCCCAGTGATTCCTGGCAATGAACCTGGCGAGGATGCACCAATCTCCCTGTGTAAACGAAGAGCCGGGTTCCCCCATATTAGCTTCGTCCTCCTCGGTATCGACGTCGGTATCGCCTGAAAATGTTCCTTCAGAACGGAGTCTGCCTTTCTGGTCACGTGAAGTTCCATTTGCTGACATTGTATCGTCGTCATCCTGGTCGTCTTTGATTTCGGCCTCTACTTCGCCTTCCTCTTCTTCATCCTGAAGATCTTCGACATCATCTACATCGGAATACAAGTTATGATACGTAGCGAAAATTTTGTCGGCGATGTCGTGACGTTGATGCCAATGTGACGCCCAGGAATTAGCAGTGTGTTGTGGTGCCTGGCCCACTTCATTAGGGAATTCTGACTATCAAAATTGGGACATTGTTTTTCACCTTTTCTTGAAGGAGCTTGCAAATCTCCCTCTTGGTGAGCGAAGGCTCTTGCTTTAGTCGCCATAAGAGAAACTTAATGAAGTATTCGCGGTCTTCCTTGGTATATTTGTTTCCGTGGGCACCGATTTGGACGGTCGCAGGAGGGGTTGGCGAACGTGAGGGTGGATCCGGGAGCGGGATGTGAACTTGAGGTGGCATTAGGTTCGGGACATCATTGGAAAGTAATGGGGCTGAGAGGCTATTGAATGTGGCCCTTGGCCGTTTAAGGGGTCGGGCCAGCGTCGAGGTTGCAGTAATGACGGGTGGAGGAGTTGCACGTGTTTGCCGCGAGGCTTGCGAAGGCCCGGGAGGACGTCCCCTCTTTTTAGGGGTTTGGCGAGGAGACGATGTCGTAGGGGAGTGCGGGCGAGGTGAGAGAAGTCGTTTTCGCGCGACTTGGTGAGATGTACCTTCCTCCACGGGTAGGTGGGATGGCTTGCTCGAGACGACTGGCTTCTTGACAGTTTTTAACTGCCCGGCCAAACGGGACACGAGGAGATCGAAGCGATCATGGTGATCCAGGTAGTAATCTTTCCAGAGATTCGCTGCATGATTATTGACCTTGAGATGTATAAGTAAAGAAGGGAGAAAGGCGGGAGACGTGACGCACTCCGTGGAGACCCTCGAGAGCCTGCCTATAAGTTTTGCCTGTCTGTCTACTTTCGTAGAGCGCTTGGGCGAGGATTGTGTCGTCGTTCGGGGACGAACCGACCGGTGTGCTGAGGCGTAAAAAATCCTGCATGATCTGCTGAGAGACCATAGAGGAAAAGTCGACCGGGACAGAGCTGGGGTTCTGGAAATTCTGGGGTTGGTTCATGTATGCCTGGGATACGGGTGCAGGCTGAGATTGTTGCCAGGGTGCGTTATAAAACTGCTGGGGTTGATCTTGGGGGAGTATTTGGGACCATTGGTCGCGTGATTGAATGGGGAGAGTGTGACCACGCTCTGGAAAATGGTCAGTGGGCACGCCATTCGTGCTTATACTCGGGTTCCCGCCCATCGACATGGTCGCTCCAGCCTGAGGGAGGAGGTCGTGTTCGAAGAAGTTCGCGATGATGGCACACGTGACACGATCACGTGGTAGAACACGGATCTCTATTAAGTAGTAGGCCCCGCGTATTTCAGGCTCTTCCCCACACCATGTCGTTCGCCCCACGCAGTGTCCGTCTCAGCCCTATTATCTCCCGTCGTGCGTATGCCACTCACTCAGGATTGAGCCAAACCGCTCGTGCAAAGGCAGAGAAGCTCTCTGCAGAATGGAAAGGGACACACGCGATGGGTGGTAACACTAAGAATTACATCGGTGGGGAGTTTGTTGAGAGCAAGGCGACTGTGTGGCACGACGTCGTCGATCCGGTTTGTCCTCATTCCTTTCCCATACTCTTCACGTGCATATTCAGTTGCTTCAGTCTACGCAAACATTGCTTAGTCGGGTTCCCGAGACCACCCCCACCGAGTTTGAACAAGCCGTGGATGCTGCTTCCCAGGCATATCAGACCTGGAGCAGACAAAGTGTCTTGTCCCGTCAGCGTTTTGCCATCGAGTTCGTTGTCTTGCACTTCTGTCTTCTTTCCTATTCATCCTTGTTTCTGTTCAGGCTACAGAATCAGATCCGCCGAAGCGCAGATTCCCTGGCTGCTAGTATTGTTCTGGAACAGGGAAAGACTTTAACAGGTAGGCCCAAGCTCTAATGTTACATTCTGCAGCAGAAATCCCTAATTGGCACACATCAAGATGCGCACGGCGACGTCCTCCGTGGACTTCAGGTGGTCGAAAGTGCAATCGCAGCCACTTCTACGCTGCTCGGTGATAAAATAGAAGGTGTTGCCTATTTTCTTCAGCCATGAATGTCACTTAATTTTGTGCAGTCAGCAAAGACATGGACACCGAGGTTCGCAAAGTGCCTTTGGGTGTTTGCGCAAGGTCAGATCCAAGTTATCTATCATGACGTCAGCCCGTTAATCCTTATGACCCACAGTATTGCTCCATTTAATTTTCCTGCGTGCGTCACGTTGTTTCATTTAGTGTTTCACTGTTCATCTCCATTAGTATGATTCCGTTGTGGACTATCCCAATGGCTGCTGTAACTGGAAACACCCTTATCCTCAAACCTTCAGAACGTGATCCTGGTGCAGCCATGATAATAGCAGAGCTCTGTGAACGTTCGGGTAATATGACGCCCATCTGTCTGGCGAGTGCTTGCTCATACGTGTGTAGGCCTGCCTCCTGGCGTCATCAATGTGGTTCATGGAACTATTCCCACTGTCAACACCATTTGTGATCATCCCACTATAAAAGCCATAAGTTTTGTCGGTGGGGATCGCGCCGGTCGGCACATATACGAAAGGTGAGTGAGAAATTCTATCAATGACAATAATCACTTCACCCTCGTCATAACTGACCTGTGGATCAGGGGTACCAAGAATGGCAAGCGTGTGCAGGTAAACCATCTACCCCTGTTTTACCAAATCAAGTATGAAACCCTGTACAGGCAAATATGGGTGCCAAAAATCATGCGGTACTGATGCCTGATGGTAAGCGTATGTTATCGGACACTAATGTAAGCTCACAGTTGCATATATAGCAAATAAGAATCTTGCATTGAATTCGATTATTGGGGCGGCATTCGGTGGTACGTCGCATTCCTTCGCCGTTTACAGACTCATGGAGTCTGTCGACCAGCTGCTGGACAAAGATGCATGGCTATCTCTGTGGGTGAGTACATCTGGAAACATCCTCGCGGCTCGGTTGGAAGGAACACATTTCAGCTATCCTGGTGGGAGCTGCGCAGTCCTGGCTTCCAGAGCTAGTTGAGCGAGCGCGAAAGCTTCAAATCAACGCTGGATTCGAAAGTGGTGCAGACTTGTATGTGCGCTCTTCCGGTCTAGATCGATCAGAGTTTACCACCAATCGTTCCGCAGGGGCCCTCTCATCTCGCCGGCTGCCAAGGGGCGTGTGGAAAGGCTCATATCTTCTGCTACGGAAGAGGGTGGACGTATTCATCTCGACGGGCGGGGCATCACTGTGCCAGGCTACCCTAATGGCAACTTCGTCGGCCCCACCGTTATTGAAGCCACAACCACCATGCAATGCTACCAGTTGGCATTTTTTCTCTCTTGTATGTATCATGTCTTATGCTTCATACAGAGAAGAAATTTTTGGTCCCGTACTCACTGTCGTCTCGGCGGATACATTGGACGATGCACTCGACATCATCAATGCAAACCGCTATGGCAATGGCACCGCTATCTTTACTCAGTCCGGCGCAACGGCACGCAAATTCGAGACAGAAGTGAATGTCGGTCAGATTGGTGTCAATGTACCAATCCCAGTCCCTCTTCCGATGTTCGCTTGGAGCGGTAACAAAGCGAGTGCTCTGGGAGATATCGGATTCTACGGCAAAAGGTGAGCTCTTTCTCTGGATAATAATCAAGTGGTCAGTGGTATAAAATATGCACAGTGGAATCAACTTCTACACCCAGAACAAGGTGCGGCTTCGCAGTCGAAAGGCATGGAGTGGAAGGCTAACCCCCCCACCCCAGACCACCACCAGCCTTTGGAGGGCTGAGGATGCTGTAGGCAGTCGTGCGTCGGTAAACATGCCTACCTTGAACTGATCCATTGCTGTCTCTACTGCCGAAGCTAAGCCGGACGTGATTGAATTCCACAAATATTGTGCTATAGGAACACTGGACGTGTACATCTATGAAATCAATTCTTACTGACAACTTGATCGAGGAAAGCTTTCGAAAACTTTGTACACTCTTCAAAGCATTGTTCGAATCCCGTCTATGTGAGAACCAGACAATGAGATCTCGCCTCGAGTTACAACAAAAACGCTCACGACATCCCCGTAGTAGGGGTCTGAGATGGGCTTGTTGTCCAGGTATGACCCCCAAAGGCGCACAGTCGCAGTACTTTCTCTTGGTTTTTTGGCGATCAGATTGCGAAGATTCGATTCGTCGGCGGCAAGGATATACTGGAAATTGCTGAAATCGGCTACATTCACCTGACGTGCAGAGTGATTGATCGGTACGTTGTGCTGGATCGCGATCAACCCAACTTGAAGCTCTACGATCATTCGTGAAGTCTCACCTTTGTGCACGTCGAAATTGTCCTGCAATCAGGTTAGAATCATCCTCGACGTTGAATAAGTTGCATACCTGTAATCCGGATCCTCGTCAACATGATATCCTGCGGTCCCTGCACTGTCGACTCGGATATCAATTCCCCGCTTTGCGGCTTCGTATCTAAGCACAGCCTCCCCCATGGGAGAGCGACAGATATTGCCCAGACAGACGATAAGTACTGACAAGGTCATCGATGTCAATATAAATGTCGGCGATGGCGGTGGACAAGCCAGACTTGGCCAGTTACCGCATCGATCGATTGATTATTCTTCTATCCTATTCTGAACATGCCTTCGCCGCCGATCCAGGTGTTCCTAACCACAATCGCCTCCCAGCCTGTCCTCCGAAAGCGTCAAGGTCAGTCCCTTCTCGACCAGTTGATCCGCGCATTGGATATATAGTCGAGAGTTCACACACTGACGTCCTTTCTCCCAACGCAGAATACATATTGCGCATTCTACAAACCAAGAAGATCCCGTTCACGTCGTACGACTTGGCTTCGGACGAAGACGCCAAGCGTCTGTGGAAAAGGAAGGCGCCACTCGGTCCGTACCGCTGCTATTGTTACTGTTCCAAAGTTCTCAGTTTCTGATGGAATTTGTGTCTGTGGGGATCACAGACAAGCAACAGCTGCCGGGAATACTCATCGGGAGCAGGTACCCAGGTGTGCGTAAACTTGTCGATTGGGCCGCACGCGGTCGAGCGATGGTGACCGAGATGTCGTGCACAGGACTTTGACGCATTGTTGGCATCGCCTCCATTTCTGCTGTGCCGTCCAGCCTGCTGATCTCCCGTCATCAGTGAAGAAGCTGTCGAGTACGACGAGCTGGATGCCTTTTTACGCCTCAAGGAAAGCTGGAATGTGAATGTCGACGAGGATCGCCCCGCGCCCGTCGCAAAACCTGTCGGTGTTCCGGGGGCAGTCCCTGTGTCTCAGATGACCCCAGAGCACCACAAGCCCAAGTTCTTCCCTCAAGATCCCGAAACTCCGTTGAAGCCAGTGAACAAACGGAAAGATTTCGATATTAGCACAGAGTTGGAAGGTTTTGGATTGCAGGGAGTAAGAGTCACAGATGACGACTTGACGCAGCTGGTCAAGGATCTTGGTCTCGATGATGATGAGGCGGCGGACATGGTGAGGAGTTTAGGTGGGGAGGCAGATACAAATAACACCTCGAAACCGTCCATTGAAGATGACGTCAAGACCGAAGCAACGAAAGAAGCTGGACTCGATAAAGTGGGAGCAGTGTCCAAATCGGAATCAGAATAAGGGCGATCTGTTGGATGATTATATCTCGGTGTAGTCTACAGTCGAATGATAGTTATGCTATCGAAGGGAACATGAGACAATATAACGAATATGTATAGATTCATAAAACGGGTGTCAGATAACAGTCAGAGTTTGCATGACGGCATGTTGACGAGAAAGCCACCATCAAGAGTAATCGTTGCGCCATTAACGTACGCGCCAGCTCGACTTGCAAGGAACAAGGCGGTGCCCCCGATATCCTCTGGAGTGCCAAGACGGTTGGCTGGGATCTGCGATGTGAAGATCTCTCCAGCAGTATCTAGCATTTGGGCAGTAACTGCTCAAGCATTCGTTATCCAAGCTGACATCCGTCTGCAAACACAGCAACTTACGTTTGCTCCGGAAAGCTCCTGGAGACCGGGAAGGTCAAATCGAGGATACGGACATACGACGAGAAAACCAAACGCACCACAGGCAATGGTGTTACTCAATATCCCTTCCTTGCCGAGTCGCCCAGCGAGGTGGCGACTCAGGTGATGAAGCCCTGCCTTCGCGGCAGAGTACGCATAGGTATCATGATCGGGAACTGCAAGGCCTTCAACGCTGCCAATCTGGTGTATCCCAGAGTCAAGAGACGAGGCACGAGATATATATGGTGCACGTACGTTAATGATTCGGGAAGGATCTTTGAATATGCCTCCAGTCCGACCAGCCTGGATTGCACCAGCACGAAGAAGGGGCAGGAGTTTCTGCGTCAGAGTAAAAACTCGTTGTAGATTTAACGTGAGGACTTTGGAAAAGCCTTGATCCTGCGTTGCATGTCAACAATATTGGGTCAAGGCAGAAGCAGCAAACGGACCGACCGGATATTCGTCAAGAGGCTGAGACCAAACTGTGCCAGCGTTGTTGACAAGGACATGGAGGGCCTTTTCCCGCGTTTGAAGCTCCTGCACCAGACGATCCACCTCCGAAAGCTTGGAGACATCGGCAGGGATGGATGTGCACGTGCCTGGTCCGAGGGCAGAGAGTTGTGCTGCAGACGCGTCGCAATCCTTTGCAGAACGCGCAGAGATGTAGACCTAAAAGGCGGGAGCAGCTCAGCCAGGCTCATATGCCGCAGCAAGGGATGGCAGACTGACAGTTGCGCCATTCCTGACAAAGGTGGAAGCGATCTGGGACGATGAGTGGTTGCTGTCTTCTTGCAGACGCGGTACTACTCACCATCTTGCCGATGCCACGCGACCCGCCAGTGACAAGAACGACCTTGCCGGCGACAACAAACAAAGAATCAGTTTGGAGGGAGCTCATTACGGTCGGGGAAGGAGGCCCAACGGAAGAGAGAGAGAATGTGGCATGGATGGATCAGATGGGGCATTTGCATAGACGACCTATTGTCACGAGTTATTTTTAGGGATACTGACTAACTTTACCGGCTCCCGGCATGAATGGGAAAGATAAGAACCGGACAAGACACTAATTAATTCGTGTACGTACCTAATTAAAATGAGACATGTGTTTACGCAGCTCTAGGTTCGTATTTAGCATCTACAGGGTCCAATAACTCAACGTCATTCAGCTTTCAGAGTCCAAGAGAACATCAGACATGCGTGAGCGTCGCCGCTTGAGTCGAATGTCATCCGATGCATGGACGGAAGGAATGTCCACGGGAATGTCCTCGGATTTATGCGCCTGTCAAATGTCCTGATTAAGATCATGGTCATGCCAAAGGACGATTGGAACTGACACTGGTGCTCGCGACGCGACTTTCGCTGGCGACAGTTCTGCGTGGCCGTTTTCGGACGCGGGCAGTCCTCTCTTCCTTTGGCTCGGACACAGCCGTTTCATCCGTGGTAACACCCCATTGGACTGCAGGCAGGATGCATGCGGCTAGCGTTACGACAGAAAGAGTGAAGAATGTAGCAGAAGCGCCAAGTGCGAATGTAAGGGGGAAGCGAGACACCAGACCCCTGTCGCAGAAAAGGTTTGGTAATGACCTTTGATTGAGCAGGCGAAACAGCTTACCAGATTCCACGGCGCCTGAGAGCACCCCTCAAGGCAGCATTCGAGACACTTAACTCGCGACCCTCGCCGTTACCTACGCCTTTCCAACCATCCCTCCGGCCAAGGTCGATTCTTGCATTCATATAGGAGGTCACCGGGACATATGCGGACAGCAGAGGGACATTTAAATCAATAACACGGGGGACGGAAAAAACAACACGCTTGGGGGGAAGTGCAATAGCCTCGTGAGGGTGAGAAGAGAGAAGTAAATAAAGATGGAGATGAGCATACCGGTCTGCTGGCTACCACAAGGGTTTTGTTAGATGGCGTAGAAAGGGATAAAGAGGCCATGAAGTTGCCAAGTGCAAAG
Source organism: Leccinellum rugosiceps (assembly GCA_038089755.1). Lineage (NCBI taxonomy): Eukaryota > Fungi > Basidiomycota > Agaricomycetes > Boletales > Boletaceae > Leccinellum > Leccinellum rugosiceps. The sequence goes on along the minus strand of JBBPLL010000051.1, from coordinate 7,387 downwards.
TTTGCTTCAGAGGCCGGCAGGACCAGCTGGAGTGAAATGTCGTACGACTGGGCAGTAGAGAGCGCAGGCAGCGATAGTTCGGCATAGGGTGAAGGAGCATCGCTGCAGTCGGGGTCAGCGAGTGTAAGCGGGCCAGAGAAAGAACTGACCCGTATTGGAGATAGATTGGGACCTGCCAAGCAACCGGGATATTTTTCCAGATGAACCAGCCAGAGAAGATGGAAAAGAGGAGGACGACCGGGATCAAGAACAGACAGACGAGCAGGGGTACGAGACGAGAGGCAATCCTGAGAGAGGTCGCGGGGGGAAAGAAATACATGAAACATCTGTGGATGACGGAGAGCGCAATGCGAAGGGGATTGTAGGTCGACAGAAAGGCCGGTCTCTGGACATTGTCGTCTGGATCGAGCTTTGGCAGTGGGCGGACCATTTCTTGCTCGACGCTGTGAGCGACGGTGAGGAAGGGTCCTATCGGAGCTTGAAAGACGATCTCAAGCCGCCACAGGCAACATTGATAAGTAGTGAACATGGACATCGGCCACCTCGTTGGAAAATCACCCTCTGCCCAAGACCTCACTCAATACCTCAGCACGTTGTCCAGCACTATCCCCGCTCCAGACATCAAGTCTTACTCTGACATTGTCTACTTCAATTACCCTGTGCTCGGCGTCAGTCTCCAATTCACCCCTCGGAAAGGGTATAAGCCCGCGACCGGGTTGAGACGCGAGCAACTCAGGGACGACGGTCTACAGTTGGAGGCAATAGACATCTACAACATCCCCATCGTGAACGAACCCGCCAGATCCACCGAGTCTGTCTTTTCCACGTATGCACGTCTGCCGATTGAACTGCACCTAGCTGGAGAGAGCCCAGCAATGATAACGATTGCCAAAGATACCACTGGAAAACAGTTGGTGGAATGGCTGGGAGAGCCAAGCAGAAAGGGTGGGGGTGCGGGCCCGTCGAGCGGTTCGATCCACATCTGGTGTGAGTGGTCGCAGCAGGGCATCATGATAGAATTTGGGGGTGACGATGCGAGGGGACCGCAAGCTTGGGAACGGGGAGGGGGCGCAGTGTGGAAGGTCGTAACAGTGTTTGAACCAAAGTCCCGTGCGTGAACGTTTGAATATAAATTACGGGTTGTTACGTGGAAGGTTCTTTTCAGCACTCCCCGACATTGATTCACCATGGCTGCTCCATCCCATGTCACCACCAAAGATATGAGCGGCCGCTTTCTCATGGTCAACTTTTATTCTGTGTCCTTTATCGCCGTCGCTCATTTCATCTATTAATATATAGAACAAGTCCCTCAGTGACTCCACCTCAGACATTCTCCAGCTGCAGGGTGTGCCATGGCTCGTGCGTCGTGCAGTCGCCATGTTCTCTCTCACTCTCGTCATCAAACACACCACGGACGAAGCCGGTGTGGAGCATATCGACATCAGCCAGATTCTTTCCGGAGGAGTCCCTGTCGAGGGTGAGAACCGTACCTTGGACTGGCAGGAGCACGCGGGACACGACATCGTCTTTGGCCATGTAACTGAGAAGGCGGGCAGGATTCCCCTAAAGGAGGTCACAGACGAGTTCTTAAAGGATGACTGGACTCAGGATACCATTGACGGCGACGTCGTTTTCACCGATAGCTGGAGTACGCCTGGCAAGAACAAATATACGTGGAGAGCGCTACAGGTGAATGCTTCGTTTATCTAGTCAATCTGTGCTCGCACACTCAAATGAATAATTAGACGTGGGGCTTCGCAATGGTGAATGAGGAAAGGCGATATGTCAGACGCACTACCTTCACCTCGAAGGACGGCCCGATTCACACTCGCTTCGTCTATGACTATCGTGAGTACTCCCCCCGTTGGCTTTGGTGACGCCCTGAGTGATACTCACAGTTGGCCCAAACTGAGCCCTCGTTCGCGAGAATTGCCCCGCCATGAGAAATGATGTCCCTCGTTACAGGAGATAAAAATACGCTGCTCTTACGGACAAAATGTTGTCCACAGTACTAGCCACAAACAAGTCGTTCTGTTTATAGGGGAGGCTTACATGAATCGTCGTGATTTTCTACCACCCACATGCTTGGTGAATCCGCCCCCTCTCATTCTGATTCCTTCCCGTCCGAGTCCATACATGCCACCTTGGCAGCTGAAGTGGTCTCTGAAAAGATAGAATTCGAGGATGATGGTCTCACTGCCGATCCGCAGCCGTTGCGCCGCAAGTTCGCAAGCTTTCAGGCGTACTTGGCCTCCAATTGGCCTCGACTACATCGGACGCTCCGGAGGACCATCCTCTACGTAAGAGGACCCAGGCCGAAGCTAGACCTTCCTAGTGAGCTTAACTCCGCACTGTCTCCTTTTTGAGCCTCATCGTCCCGATCTACCGATCCTAGACCCTGCACCGCTTCTAGGCCGCACGTATAGTATCCGTGGCCACACATTCACCATTGCCCTCGAGCCGGCCATACTATGGCTCACACGTCCGCTCACTGCACCTTGGCTTTTTGTCCTCCTTGTTGCCGCTTATATCATCGGCTTCGCCTTCTTTGCGCGTGCTCAGTGGTTTCTCACACCTTCTTCCTCCTTGATCGAATGCACCTCCGTTTTCTGGACCGAGGATGCTGGCTGCGGTCTTAATGGTGAACTATGTGCTCCTTTCACTAACACGTCCTTCGATTTTCGATGCCCTGCTCAGTGTAGTTCTGTCGTGCTCCAGAATCCTCGTCTTGTCGGCACCACAGAACTTGATTTCGTCCCTCTCCTGGTTGGAGGTGGAGACCCGCAAAAGACATATAGAGCTGACAGTTTCATCTGCTCTGCTGCAATACAAGCGTGGGTTCGACTGTGTTGCTCAATATCATCCACTTATTGCGTACGGATGCAGCGGTATCATCAGTGACTTGACTGGAGGTTGCCTCTCCCTTCAACTCATTGGAAATTTTACCGACTACCTGGCTATTACTGCATCTGGTCTCACCTCTGTCGCTTTTCCTTCTGTATTCCCTATGTCTTTCCAAATCTCTCCTTCTACTTCACTCGTTCATTGTACTGACTTTCGCACTCCTGCGCTGGCTTTCAACATTCTAGTTACGTGCATTTTATTTCTCATTCTTCGACCCAAAGCTATCGTGCTGTATTGGTGCCTTGTGTGTATCGGATTTTGGCACATTGCTCTTTTCTCGCAACCCCAGGCAACCCCACCTCCGTTGGATGTGGCTTTTGGTGCTTTCCTTCCGGCACTCTTCGTCTGCTATGGTTTCTGGAGAGTCGCCATTCGCTTCACGCTACCCGTTTTCACAGACGCTCCCTTCGAGGCAATGATATGGTATCTTGCGCCCTACTGGACTGGGGTTCTCACTAATCTCACCATGTCGCAAATACCCATCGATCGTCTTACAGCGCAAGATATTACTCAGCAACCTGGTGGCCTCGTCGCACTCATTATTATTGTCCTCATTTTGCTTGTCATTGCGATCAATCAAGCACGTATTATTCGAAAAACTGGGTACCTACCATACTACCTGGGTTGGCATACTATGGGTGGCCTGGTCGTTCTCGTCTTGGGGCTCCTGCCAGGTTTGCAGCTCCGTCTCCATCATTACATTATCTCCATGGCACTTTTCCCTGGGACGGGGTTTCCAACCCGCCTCTCGGCCATCTATCAAGGATTCCTACTTGGCATGTTCCTGAACGATGTCGCTGGTTATGGATTTGCTTCCATCTTGCAGACTGCAGCGGATGTGTGTCTTCAAATTATCTCATGAAGGGTGGTCAAACTGATCCATTTTCAGCTGGTTGACGACGGACCATCAGGCTCTCCACTTCCGACATTCCTTACCAATTCGTCGAATTACGACGCAGCGATCGGCTTGGCAAATCAAACAATCTCTTGGGTCCAGATACCAGACAACCTTTTTAACCAGGGTTGGAATGGATTCTCCCTTCTCGTAGATGACGTAGAGCGTTATGTGGGCAACGCTCTCAACTTTTCCCTTGCCGGGTTGGAAGCAGGACTACCCCACTTCTTCAGACTGGCCGTATGTGCCTATGCTTCTGTACCTGGACTGCTGATGTTTATGAACTACTGTGTAGTATGCGAATGGCGGAAATGCCGGAGATTTTACCATGCCAGCAACCCTGTGGCCCAATGGGACGTGGGTTAATCCTCTTCCCGGGCCATCCTGATTTATTATTTTTGGATATCTATTTCGCACAAGGACATGAAAGGTGTACACAAGAACACGTTAAGAGTGCAGAGGACAGACTTGATCGCCATTTACTCCCTCGCTGTAGGCTACGGGTTGTAGTCACTCCTACTACTAGGGGGTACAGTGTCTATTTAGGAATTCAACTGTGTCGAACATAAAGTTGCTCGTGTAAATTGATGCCTACTCTCACCTCTAGATCTGGTGTACGGTGGTCGTTGAAGAAACGCCATGGTGAGCTGTCGCTACTTGTACCTAGTATCGAGTTTCAAGGGTTAGCGTAGGGTGCTCTGTGATAGGTCAAGGATGGGTCTGTACGACCAAGAGATTGTGAAGAAGGGGCAGTTGCTGCAGTTTATCGATAATCCCTGTCTGGATCGCAATTAACATTCCTAAGTACGTGTTTATTTTGTTCTATCTTATGGCAAGCGCTAGCCAACCGGCGTGAGTATAGGACGAGGGCAAGGATGGCGCCAACGGGAACACCGCGCAGGCTTCAGGCTGGCTTGAAGAAAGCCAGGACGTAGACATATCATCGGCTGATATCGAGGGGATGGACACGGTGAGGAGAGCTCGCTAGCATTGAACTGCGTGGCGACCGGCAGTGGTGCCACTGGCAGACTGTCCTCGACGTGATGATGCAAGAACGGGCTTCTGACTGAAACTCCTGCCCCTGCACCCGGCACTCGGTCGAGGCGATGAATGGTGATCACTCACGACAAGTACAGAGAGTAGCTCGTCGACCGGTATCTCGAGCTCAAGGAGTCGGAGATTTGAGGATCATCGAAGAGGTGAGTACGAAAAAGAGCTGATTACGGAGCTCTCGGCTTATGTAATTCGAGCATTTCATTTGTTCTGGCTGGAATGGACTAGAACTGCAGATGGGGGACTCGGCGTGACCCGGGGGGGGGGGGGTGAGCACGACTGGGGAACGGCTTGATGAAAGGAGAACAAATGAGAAACAAAGAGATGGCGGGAAGCGGCAACAGATCGGGATAACGGACGGAAAGATGGCGAAGAGCGATAACGGTGAAGGACTAGAGCGAGGAAATCTGCTGACATTCGAAGCCTATCGGGCTCTCTACTTACACTGTACCGTACGCAAGTCGCGCAAATAATCTAAGATGATGACGAGGACGTCATTAAATGAAAGCGTGAAGAGTGAGTGGTCGGGTCCGGACTCGCACGCGTCCTGTGCGTGGGTCGGCACGTAGATCATGGACCGGAATCCTTACAAAACAGTGCAATATTACGGACCGGGAATTCCTTCACGGGACAGGCGGGCAATCATCTTATTCATCTATGACATCATAGATAAGTGCACTTTTTGCTATTGGATAGCTTATTCCATGACATTCTACCCCTTTCCATGGAATATTCCTTTTGTGATATTTTTCTACATAGATACAAATACTGCTGTGGTGTATATAAGAGTGGGACTCTTTGCTCCTCAATCCTCAGCCTAACCTCTTCACCTTTTGTGCTGTTACTTACCATCTCTCTATCCTGTAAGTAAGTGTTGGCTTTCTTATTGGCTTTTTCTTACTATATGAGTTAAGCAATGCAAGGCACTGGCAGACAATATATCTCTCCTGTGGATGCATATATGATGTCCATCAATCCTTCTCATCAACCTATGTCAGAGGATCAATTGATAAAGACTGTACTTGGAGGGAAAGATGAAAGCTGCTTAGATGAACAATGGAGGAAGTATGTTGAGCAGGCTAATGTTCTAGTTGCTGAAGTAAGGCAGAGGCCAGTTCTATATGTAAGTTTTATTATGTATTGAAAGTTTTATATTTTATTCAGTCCATTTCCAGGCCAAACCTCAACCTGATGATTCTTCCATTGCATACTATCCAATTCCATGCACTGACAACCTTGCCATTCGTCAATGGGATGGTGGTATGGCAAGATCCTACCAATATTGCTTTGATCTATATGATAGATCAAATGATTGTTCCATGAATCTTCCTAGTGACTGGAAAATCATCAATGCTGCAGTTCCAGGCAATACTTTTACATTAGTGCCACCTAATACTGAGGTACCAAGCATAGAAGCTAATTTTGGTATATGTTACGAAGACATACCACCAGGGCAACAACGTTTTGTTGTTCCTGAGGGTGCACTTTTGCTGCTCACTCGTCCTAGTATGCCAGATTTTGGTCTTGCTTTTGAATTTTATCCTAGAGCACTGGATGGCTTTACTTTGCCAGTACGTAACTAAGAAATCATGTATTACAAGTTATGGTATGGCTACATAACATCTCGCTGCAAATTTTGTTTGTCATGAAAGTCTCTCAATCTCAAAATGACGATTGTCTGAAGTCACTTGCTGCACTGTCTCCTTATCTTTGGCATTAGAGAAGAGCACGGGTGGGTACAGGTAGGATTTTGTGACCCGCAATCATGCCAGTACCCATTGCTACATACCCGCGGGTGTCATCATCGTCATGTCATCATGACATGGTACTGCCAGCACATTAGGACGAGGTCTATCATGGAGTGGGTGAGGGAGAAAGACGGAGAGAAACACAGCACTTGAAGTGTAGCTTGAGCCCTTTCCGTAAAATCGAGCTTGATGAACATGTTCTTGCTGACAGTTACACACTTGGTGATGTACAGCTGGCATGTGCTCGGCTCCCTGATGTACAACTTGAGTGGATCTGACCATTCAGATTTTCCTCAATCCGGATTCCTGGGACCGCGTGACCTTCAGAGTGATGGGAGAGCTGGCAGTGTACTCACCCTTGGCAAGCTAATATGAGACATTGAGCGTTGACATCATGTCGAGCCTGTCAGGTAAGAGTTGACGAACGTCCCCGGTCCCGCTCGCAATTTCGAAGTCAGTACTGGGGGCATGCAGCACTTTGAGATCCGGTGATGACGATGCCAAGACGATAATGGCTGTGAGATCAGAGTAAGAGGGCTGGTGACATCGACAGTGAGCACGATACGTGCATGTATGCAGCTATTGACGCAACATGAATATGCAGCCCAACGCGAAGTGAAGCAAACATCAGCAAACTCCTTTCTTCTGTACAGAGCTGTCCACCATTGTAGAGTAACTATAGATGAACAGCTAGGTCCAGGCTGGACAATCTTCCCCAGTATCAATTTATTTATGTAGTGCTATGTAGTGCTATGAAAGAACAGGCACTGCAACAGCTAATGTCCTA